>JAPMOQ010023660.1:438723-455121 GCA_026543055.1 Argiope trifasciata
AGCCCCCCTTTCCGAAGTAATACCAGCTAATTTGACGAAACAATTGAAATATCTGAAGTTCAGTATTTCGCTTATTCCATAGTGCTGTAGATATAGGTATGAAATTTTATGTATTTTGCCCAAATAGAAAAATATCAAGGTAGGATTCCAATCTGAGCCTTCAATATCTTTGTTGATGCTACTCCACACACCCAATTAAGTGTTAAAAAGAAATATGTAAAATGTAACAATATACACACTATAACACATGATATAGAGTACACATAATATGTACAGTCCCTGTAATTCTCTACTATAGGAGTCCTCCCTCCCCCACCAGCGCAAGCGTAATAGAGCAAAACTTTTTTTCTTTCTCTCATCAAAAAGTACTAAAGAATTAAAACACTTTTATACATTATAAAACCATAATTATGCATTCCTTTTCAACGTTTCATACGATTTTATACATTATAAGGCTCATACGGTTTTCCATACTATTCATACGGTTTTATGCATTAAAACCGTACTTCTGTATTCATATATTATAAAACCATAATTCTTTTTGGTTTAATTCTGGAAGAATTTGGTATGAATCTGAAGCATTTTGAATCTCAATTTAATATATTCGTAATGCACCTCAACTTGTCACTTTATGCAAACACACAATAGAATGAAGTTTGAACAACCAAAATTCAAACATTCATTGAATCTTAAGTTTTTTTTTTTTACAAATGACTTGGATGAATCAATAAAAATTTTGATTATTTCATGTGCTCAGTTTTTCTCTACAATCTCGAAATTGTATTCTTTCTCCTTGTTGGCATGTGTATATAATTCTTCATTATGCATTGAAACTAAAAATTTTATGTAATTAAATCGAACAAATATTGGAATACTGGGATCAAAACTAGCCTTGCCCTAATACATGAAGATATTTGAACGATAGATAAAATGATATAAATGGATATTCCTGGTTTGTTACATACCATCAATAAAAATTTTGATTATTTCATGTGCATAGTTTTTCTCTACAATCTTGAAATTGTATTGTTTCTCCGTGTTGGCACGTGTCTATAATTTAGTAAGTTGTTCATTATGCATTAAAACTAAAAATTTTAAGTTATTTAATAGGTAAAATATTGGAATACTTGAATCAAAACTAGCCTTGACAAAATACAGGAAGATGTTTGAACGACATATAAAATGATATAAATATATATTCCTGGTTTGTCATATGTCATTAATAAAAATTTTGATTATTTCATGTGCATAGTTTCTCTCTACAATCTCGAAATTGCATTCTTTCTCCGTGTTGGCATGTGTCCATAATTTAGTAAGTTCTTCATTATGCATTGAAACTAAAAATTTTATTTAGTTAAATAGATCAAATATTGGAATACTTGGATCAAAACTACAATAATAATAATTTAGAAGATATTTGAACGACAGATAAAATGATATAAATGGATATTTCTGGTTTGTCATATGAGCCGCGGTGACCTAGTGGAAGGTCACGGGTTCGAAACCGGAGGGTTTCATCTTCGAAACGTGATTCGACCGAAGAACTGTCGTGCAAGAGAAACTGGTGAACGTTAAATCTGCAATGTCTAATGAATCAAATGGAGAGAAGGTACCATCTCTGGTGTCATCCTCGTCATCTAGCTGCTGTTCAAAATTACGAAATCTCGCAAAAAAATGACCTAGTGCTGCTTTAAAGTAGGACGTTAATATAACTAAATTTAACTAAATTAAATCCATGTTTGTCAAAACAATTTTATTTATATAAACCAATATTTATTCTCATCTATCAAGGCATTAATTTTAAACCTCTCAAACTTGATCAATAAACAATATGAAAGTTGATATTTAATTTAAAACTGCATGTTTGGCTAAACTAGTATTCTAACTGTTATGAAACATATTTTTTAAATTAATCTTTGAAAAATATTAAGATGAAAAACAGTCGTAACAACCGTTGTTTTGCAAGTTGCCTTAAAGAAGGTTTATTATTTGATGTGAAATTGAGCAGGCAGAGGTAAAAAGAATGGAACAATATGTTTGTCAAAACAATTTTATTTATATACACAAATATTTATTCAAATATATCTTGGCATTTTGTTTTAAACCTCTCAAACTTGGTCGATAAAAAGTACAAAAGTGGATATTTAATTTAAATTTGCATGCTTATGGCTAAACTAGTATTCTAACTGTTATGAAACATATTTTTTGTTAATATCTTTGAAAAATATTAAGCTGAAAAACAGTCGTAACAACCGTTGTTTTGCAAGTCATGGAAGACTTTAAAGAATGCTTATTATTTGAGGTGAAATTGAGCAGGCAGAGGTAAAAAGAATGGAACAATATGTTTGTCAAAACAATTTTATTTATATACACAAATATTTATTCTAATTTATCTTGGCATTTTGTTTTAAACCTCTCAAACTTGATCAATAAACAATACAAAAGTGGATATTTAATTTAAAACTGCAGGTTTGGCTAAACTAGTATTCTAACTGTTATGAAACATTTTTTTTATTAATCCATGAAAAATATTAAGCTGAAAAACAGTCGTAACAACCGTTGTTTTGCAAGTTGCCTTAAAGAATGCTTATTATTTGAGGTGAAATTGAGCAAGCAAAGGTAAAAAAGAATGGAATAATAAAGTAGAAAATATTTTCATTGATTTTCGTTAAAAATGCTCTTTTGAAATTGGAATTCTAAATTTTTTTTTCTGAACTTTCTTACCAGAACTTTTGGGAGCTTTTAACGAACATTCTCTTGGATAATTAAATTTTATATTTGAGTTCGTTTGGTGATATTCAGATGAGAAGTCGAGAGCCGATATACCTATAAAAAAATTCTATATTTAGAAAATAGCGATTCGATAAATAAAAGAGAGTAGGAAGTTCTTTCTCATGATTTTTTTCCTCTTTTCATATCCCTTTGGGATATGATCTCCTGTACAATAAAACAGCAATTTTAACGAGGAAGATTCTGTAGGAAGTTAAAGCGGGAAGAAAAATATGGGCAACATAATGTTATTCTCTGTTGTGTTATAAAATATCAATTTCAGAACATAAAAGAAATAATACCATTCATTAATTAGCGTTTTAATTAATGAGTGGTATGATTAAAATTTTTGTTTTTTTTTTAATTCGAATAAACAAACCTTTATTAAACATTTGTTTAAAGTATCTGACTAAGTTAAAAACACTGGTATTCGACCACATTGGAGAATTTTTAATATAATTATTTCTTGTCATTCAGACTTTTCTCTTTCCAAAACAGTTGGTTTTTGCTTAGAAAAGGAAGGTCTAATCTATTATCCAGAGGAACTTTAAGCGAAATTTATTTTTCATTTCAAATTTGTCTTTCACTTCAATTTTAATTTTCATAAAAATTATCCACCATTAACATGATATCCCAAAAACTAATTGGGGTATTTACGTAAAACTTTCAGAGTGTGTTTTAAATAATATGGGCAATGAAATAAATCCAAAAGGTTTATTGTTGGTGGGATGCTTTTTCATTTATGGGTGTTTTTCGAAAAATTAAATTGCGAATTTGTGGAAAAAAACGCATATATACATATATTTTTACTCCTAATTTCTTTGCATCTCAACATTTTTCTTAGATTTTGGTTCATTTCATTCATTTTATATTCTATAACTTGTGTACAAAGAAAAATAGGATTGTTGCATTACAATTTTGTGTAGAATGTTAACCGTTTGGGTTAAATTTCATTAAAATTTACTATACATTTTCCTGTTTCTCAAAATATATTATATTTTCAAATCATATTTTTGTATTTATAGTGTTTATAATTGATAATGCATCTAAAAACCAAAAATAGTTTTTAAAAAAATCAAATTTTTCAAATTTTTCCTGCGAACGTAGTCGGTTACCTTAATTGGGTCTTTATCTTTTATACTTATGGGTTATGCAAATGCGCTTGCGTAAACTTGACATCTGCTAAACACTTTCTCGCAATAACTGGCAAATAATGACATCTAAGCAAATATATTTTAAATAATCGAATAATTTAGTTTAGTTATATTGACGTTCCGTTTTGAAGCAACACTAGGGCAATTTTGGGAGGGATCTCGTTATTTTGAACCACGGTCAGATGACGAGGACAAAACCTGAGCTGGCACCCCCTCACAAAACTTCCACACCACGTCAGACAAAGTACGTTTGACCCCATCGAATTTAACAGACCCGCTTACACGGTGGTTCTTCGGGGGAGTCAGGTCTCGAACCTGCAACCCACCGGTTTCGAAGTCGAGATCGTACAACCAGGCCACCGCGGTCCAAAAATAATCGAATGGAATAGGACCTCGAACCTGCAACCTTCCGGTTCCGAAGTCGAGCTCGTACCACCAAGCCCCCACGGCCACAAATAATCGAATGGAATCGGACCTCGAACCAGCAACCTTCCGGCTCTGAAGTCAAGATTGAACCACCAGGCCACAGCAGTCCACAAATAATCGAATAAATATATGATTAATTTTAAAAACATAAGAAGATACCGGTATTAAATTTTTGGTCCGATTTTGCAATCCCTAATCAAGGATTTATTCTCAAATGCTTTTGTTTTAAGAGGCATATGTAAAATAATAAATGGTTTTTTTGGAAAATTATTATTTGTTATAGACGAGTTTAAATCGCGTTTTTTTTTCACTAGAAAGCATCTCAGTTCAAAACTTGTGCAAAAATGAACAGCAGAACAGCAAAAATGATATGCAGTTGAAACAGCAAATAAATTGAGAGGAAAATGTATGATTAACCCTTAACTAGGGACGTGCGGTCTGTGAGACTGCTAGCGATGGACCTTCGCTCAACCCTACTCTATTTTTAGCTCAATTGAATGCATTGACCTTGTAGCTTCCTGTTTCGTGACCTTCAATACACCTTCAATTTTTCAACCGATTTCAGCAGATGTTTTTTCAAATAACTCAGTTATTTTTTTATTATTCTTAGTTATTTTTTTAGCAACGTCACTCAGACCACGCCTCCGCGTTAGTGTCCAAGTGATAAACGCAGCTTAACAGATTACCGGAAAACTTATACAATATGAAGCAGATGTATATAATATGAAGCAGACTTATATAATACTAGCCGCCTTTGGCGACCAGCTGGTTCGCCATGAGTAATGCTTTCTAAAATTTTCAATTAAATCACATATACATTAGCCAAAATTTAAGAAATAGTTAAAGTTAAAAGATTTACTTATTAGTAGTTAAAGAGTCGGTAACTTTATTCGAAAAAACTTTTTGAGTTTAATGCTCTAACAATTGATCAATTATGCTTCCAAAATATTAAAAATGTTTTTTTCGGTAATGTTGCCAAAATGTTAAATATGTTTTTTAAAGAAAGCGAAAAAGGGGAAAAATTATTGAATTAATGATACAGATATTACAGACGATTATAGAAATATGCCATTAAGTCGGGATTTCAATGCATATCCTGTCTAAATTCAACCAGATTTACTGTAGATAACGATAATTTATGGAATTAATTATATATCTATTGCAAACGATCATAGAATCCATTGCTTTGCATTTATTTTTTAGAAGATATCTCATTTTATATTTATGTTATTTTATCCAGTCACATGCTGAAAGTTGTATTTCTTTAGATTTGATTTGCGATGATAGTTTTTTTTTTATTTGAACATCCGGCATTGTTTTATTTTATTTTATCCAGTCACGTGCTCAAAAAAACATGGTTAAAATATTTCTTTAAAAATTCGTTAAAAATAGAAACTTGAGTTATACATTAAAACACTGATATCACAAGTTCATCTCTTTTTAATTAAAAGCTAAATATTCTTCATTTTTTAAAGCATTTATAGACTCGTGCTACATACTATGCAGCTATTTACTTCATTTAGACTTTTTTATAGATGTATTTCTATTATTAAACAAAGCTGATTTATTTAATTAATAACATTGTAAAAGTCACGAAAAATTCTTTGCATTTTCTTTTTTTAAAAAAGAAAAAACATATTTCATATTTATTTCATTTCATGCAGACACGTGCTGAAAATTGCATTTTTAAATGTTTAATTTGCAACAATTATTTTTTTTTAATTTCAGTTTTTATCTATCTGATGGCAACCTATTGATAAAAGATAATTTTTCCCCTTCCACTCGTAACGTGCTCCTGCAGATTAAATTTTATTGTTTTGTCCGAAATATATTGTTGAAAAATATAGTTGAAATGCTTCTTTAAAAATTCATTACAAATAGAAGCTTAAGTTTAATGTTAAAATACTGATACTATTAGAAAGCTAATTTTTTTCTTTGAATTGATGTTAAAATCATGTTTATCCGATAATATTTTCGGAAGTTATAGCGGAAAAACGTCGAAATTTCGCTTAAATTTTAATTAATTCAAATTCTAATTAAAAATTCGAAAAAAGGGCTCCGAGGTGCACATTCCCGACCTCCAAGGTATACATGTACCAAATTTGGTAGCTGTAGGTCCAACGGTTTGGCCTGTAGAGCGCCAACACACACACACACACACACGCACACGCACACACACACACACACACACACACACACACACACACACACACACACACACACACACACACATTGAGCTTTATTATAAGTATAGATATAGATGAAGCAGTGCTCCACACACTTTTAAATGAAGTAGAAAGTGGTTTTAGTTATAAAGATAATTCTACAGAAAAGTTTTTCGACGGAAGTTTTTATTGAACTGATTCTGATATGTATGTTCAAACATAATTAATTTTTCTAGTGATAATATTTTTGAAAAATTTATAAATTTTATTAATATACCAACAAATATATATATACAGAATTTATAGGATCATTTTTGTAATAGTTCTTAACCTGTAAGCCAGTGATTCTCAACCTGTGGGGCGCGCCCCCCTAGGGGGGCGCGAGCACACGATTGGGGGGGCGCGATCATATCCAAGAGAAAATGTTACTTAAAAAATGATTAAGTGACTGAAAGGAAAGAACACACACACACATACAAAACAAAATATATTTCGACATATTTAGTAATTAACTTGTTAAATTAAAACAACTTACTAAATTAAAAACAAATTTAATAATTATTAGTAACTTCCTTGGGCCTGTCTTGCAGAGAAAAGTTTTTCGAAGGAGGGTTTAATATTAGAAATAGACACTCTCAATTCTTTTTCTATATTTAGCTGAGATCTACATTTTGTTTTCAAAGAAGCCACCGCAGAAAATCCAGTTTCACAAACGTAAGATGTTGAAAATGGTAGTAGAATGCGAAATGCCCTTGTTTTTAGTGCTGAAAACTCATCATCCACTCCTGCCCAAAATTCAAAGGGTGATTTATTATTAAATTGTCTTTTGGTTTTGCCGCTTGCCGTGAAGTCTATGAAGGTTTCTTCCTCTTTAATTGAGACTCCTTCGGGAGTATTTTGAAATGGATCCCTCACCCACTCGTAACTTGATATCAGTTTGTCGTCAGCAAGAAAGTACTTTTTTAAAATTCTTTGCTAGCATTGCTAGATGATTTTCAATGGTTACAAAATCAATTTTTACATGTTGTTCATCAGCTTTGTAAGTTTTAATACAATCATTCAAATTTGCAAACAATGTTAAGTTTTCTTGCTTTAAATTTCTGCTCCACAATTCCAATTTCCTACAAAAAGCATTAACTTTATCACTCGTATCCAATATATGTGTATTTGCTTCTTGCAGTTGAAGATTCAAGTTATTTAATTTCTCGAATATGTCGATCATGTAGCTCAATTTCATCACAAATAAACTATCGCGAAAAATCTCTGCTTCCGGTTTGTTTTCCTCTTCTAGGAAAACGGCGACTTCTTCTCTTAATTCATAAACAAAGTTGCAAAAATTTTCCTCATGATAATCATTTTGCCTCACAATAAAATAGTAACACTGAATGTACTGCACCCATGTCTTTACGAAGTGAGGAAAAGATTCTTGATTTCAGGTGTCTCATTTTTATATAATTTACTACGGTTACAACCATAGTTAACACAGTATTCAAACCAGGACTCATTTCTTTGGAAGCCAAAGTTTCTCTGTGGATCATGCAATGTGTCCAGACGCACTGTGGCAATTTTTGTTTCACAAGTGCTTGAATACTTTGGAATCTTCCGGACATAGAACGAGCACCATCGGTGCATATTCCGAAGCAATTTTTACATTCTATGTTTGCCTCGTTCATAAAATCCTTTAAGATAGCAAATAATGTGAGTGCTGTTGCTTTGAGTTCTATTGGTTTGCAGAAAAGTAATTCTTCAACTTCTGACAAAGCATCACAAAATCTAACATAGGCAATGAAATGAGCATCTTTATTACTATCTGTTGCCTCATCAAGTTGTATTGAAAACAATTTGTCACGTAGCTGCGACAAAAGCTGACACTCTACATCTTCAGCTATATCATCAATTCGACTGGCAACAGTATCATTTGAAAGAGGTATAGACTGCAATTGTTTTGCAAAATTATCTCCAAACATAATTTCTACAAACTCAATTGCGGCTGGCAAAATAAGCTCTTCACTAATGGTGTGAGGCTTTTTACATCTGGCTATTTTATATGAAACTTTGTACGAGGCATTTAAAGCTTTTTCATTCACAGACAAAGTTTTTTTAAACAATGATTTTTGCATTTCATATGATTTTAATTTTAATACGAAGAATTCTCTGGATTTGTTTACGTATTCACTATGAAGCGTTTCCAAATGTTGTTTAAGTTTAATATGTTTCATGCTGTCTGCCGCCAACATTTTGAGCAAATGATGCACAGGGGCCTTTCTTCTTCATTTACTTAAGTACCAGGGAATCCAAAATTTAAGTATTCTTGAGAATATTTTCTTGATTTTATTTTCGGAACCACGCTCGTCTGTGTATTTGTTGATGCTCGTCTATCGTCTAATGCTCGCATAATCCCGCTTAAAAATTTATCCATGATTCTGCACAAATCTACTGCCGTGAATATTTAATACGGTGAATTGCAATTACACGAAAATATATATAACATACACATTCAGAATAGATTCAATAGCGATAGAAGGATCGACTCGAATGAGATTGACTGGAATTGAAATTGGCGTCATAGAACTTTCTCCTTCTCCCTATGAGAAAACATTTGTTCACATCTGCGCATACTCCTAACTTAACTTTTAAGCTGACCAGACAAATTCCAGACAAATCGAAACTTCTCGAGAAACTGTGAGAATGCTCGACATGGCGGGACGCAAGAGCAATAAAAAGCCATAGGATTCTTGTTTTTCTAATGCTGAGGATCGGTGTTGCAAAATGTCAATAAATTCCGTATTCTTGGTAATTTGTAAAGCTTAAAATTAAGGTTGTAGTGTAGGTTTAGCTTCAAAATACTCAAAATACATTATTATTGTATACATTTTATTGTATGTGGTGGGGGGGGGCGCGATGAAAATTATGATTGAAAATTGGGCCGTGAATACTAAAAGGTTGAGAAACACTGCTGTAAGCTTAAAATGCCCAACAAAATCGTGCTATGAAAGTCACACAAGACGATAAAAAAGGGTCAATTTTATCCATAGTCATTTTTAAAAAAACTTTCACATAATTGTTGAATTTTACATTGTATATATTTTTCTATATACCTTTATATACTGGAAAAATAAATGTGATTTAAAAAGTATAAAGTAAAATGTTTTTCAAGAATATTGTCACGAAGATGTGATGAATGTAGCAAAGCTAACGAGAATAAACACACTCAAGCTCAACTCACGATTTTTTTAATATTCTGACTCATTTCGAAACTACTTATATACAATTAAAAAGCCTTCTAGAATTTGAAGGCCCGCAAAAAATTAGGAATAAATTTACATAATACGAATTTGCATAATTAACTGAAAATGACAAATTAAATTGAAACAGTTTCCATAGCAACTTACACCACTTGCATTCGAACCCGCGATCTTCGGATTATGAATCCCGTACTCTACCGACTGAGCCATCGGGCGCTTGGTTAGGAGGAACAATTTTCGCTTCAATATTATTTATTGCTACATGTAATTTGAGAAGAAAATATATGTTCCAGCGCATTTATTTTTTCAGTGATAAAATATTTTGAGAAATTTCTAAAACATATTTATATAATAAGAAACATTTCTATAGAATATTTTGAGTGATTTTCAATCCTACAATTTTATAAGAAAATTTGATTCGAGTGTAAAGAAAATGCGGTCACATAGACCACACCTCCCCAGTTAAGAATTAAAGAAGAGCCGCGGTAGCTTGTTTGGTAGAGCGTCAGTCTCGTAATCAGAAGGTCGCTGGTTCTGCCCTCGTCTTGTCCAAAGACCGCCGTGTTGGCTAATGGCAGTTGGGGCACGTTAAATAGGTCGTGACTGCAAAGTTCTCCAAGTTCCCAAAAGAAACGAAACCTCTGGGAGTGAGTCGGTCTCAGATTTGGATCTAAGTTCTGACTTGCTGATGGATGATTGAGTGTATGAATGAATTCGACCGCCATCTAAAAAGGGTTGTGTCATGTGTGTCTTAGAAAAGTCGTCCTTTTGCCAGAACAGTGCTCGTTAGCAACGAAAAGCTTACACCTCTGCCATCATTCGAAAGAGCTCTGCTCATTTGGGCTTAGTATGACCAAGTGGCATTAGACAACAACAGGATTAAAGAAACTAGTTAAAATAAAAGAAAAATTCTCTTTTTCAGCTACTAAAGGCAAAGATAATATGAGGGAGATAATATTTTATATTGAATGTCTTCTTCAAGTAAAGGATGGCTAATAACCATCATTCATAAATTGAGCATTAGCTGCTGAATATAGAGAAGGTGTTAAATTTTAACTAAAAAGCCTGCAAGTCATTTGATACTACATAAGATATTAATGGAAACTGTTCTTTATTGATATAACAAACGGGAACATTATTTTAACCATAATGAACTTATTCGTCACTTTACGCTACTCTTATATAATTTCAAAAATATTTGATTCATCATTGGTTTTTTTAAATCCTGTATTATGTATTTCGAATATAGTATTATACTTAACCCTGATTTATTACAGAAAAAGGAAATCATTTTACCCTCGTTCACTTCAACAATTTTTAACTCTTTACCAGGCATATTTATACTTATCAATGTATAACATATAAAAGTTATTCATTCAAATCTTTCTTAAAAACACTAAGAATAAAATTCCTCATTTTGAGCCAGATAAAGCAAACGGATAGGCAAAATCGAATTTCTCAAATGGTTGCAATTCAGTAATATGAAAAAAATACTTATAAAAATCTATTTATTACGGGAATCAGACTATGCACATTGAAAAGAATTAACATAGATAAAAAAATGACATGCTAAGCTAAAATATCTTTTATATATTTTCAGAAATGATTCTGAAAGACTGACCCAGAACCTTGGCAATGTAAACTTAATACTTTCGATGGAAGATCGAGTACTTGAAATACTTAAAAGTACTAGAAACACGTTAAATAGCTGCTTTTGTAGATATGTTCTTGAACTTTAAATAGAATTTATAATAGAAATATTTTCTATAATTATGTGACCCTATCTTATGTTTTTCTAGATTAATTCATCATTTATTGTTTTCTAATAACCTAACCTAACTTGTACTTCACGCAGTGTTTTATTACTATACACCTAAGTAAAAATAATTTCATCACATTCTCATTTTTACTGAAAAACTTCATTATATGATTTTATCTATATTTTTGATGCAAAGTGTCGATATTGTGATTATCAATGGAATTTAACGAATTGATAGCTTTTAAATATAGCTATCATCAACAATTGAATAATAGATTTTATCTCAAATTTTCTTTTGTATATTTTATTTTATGATATCTTTAATCGTTAATAAATAGATTTGATTTTAAATCCTTCAAATAATTTATCAATCTAGACAAGTTAAATATTCTCTCGTTCAATATTCATTCTCAAAGATTACGGAATCTGTTACGCAATGCGTTACAAAGTATCACCCATTTATAAACCCTTGCATAATCTCCGCTTTTCATTATTTGCTATTTATAGAGTTCTCTGCTCAATGAATTCAAAAGGGGATAAAAACTCCTGAGCTTGATAAATATTTGCCTACTATTTGAAAATTACATCACACTTTCAGAATCAAAAATCTCCTTTTTTTTATTTGAATCAATAAATCTGCGTTGCATAACTAAATCCAATCATTTATTTCAAAATTTCAAAAAGACCCAAATCATTTGAAAAAGTAAACAACCAAATCGAATTTTTAGTCATTTTTCTTTTAAAAAATCCATTTGTAGTTGATTTACTAATATTCTATAATACCAAACATTTTTTTTGTCTGATGTTTATTTCATAGTTAGTGGCCTTAATGGCAGATGCCATGAATGGGACGCTCTCAGGCATTTGAATTCAGAATATTTTTATTCAAGTTGATCGAACTTCATTTAGCACTTACTCTCTCTTATGCAATGCAAAGAAGAAGCAGAATTCCCCATTCCCTTCTTAACAAGATTCGCATTTTGTTTATACCGCTCACTTTTCAGAGGGCCTATTTACAGAGTGGAATCATCACTTTCCTCTCGTAATGCATTCCTTTCATTTCATCCACTTTAAAGCGATTACTCAGCAACTTTAAAGGAGAGAGAAATCGAGTTAGCAACATAAACGGTGGCGAGCAAAAGCGGGGGATTTTTCTTTGCAACCGCCTTCAGTTATCGTCGGAACACAATTGTCTGCTATTTGTTTGAAGGAAAATGCGTCAGAGAAGACTGCTGCCATCCGGAAAATCGCATGTTTCCGGCGGCCTCAACTCAAAGGTGCTAAATTGGTACGGCTAATTAAATTGCAAAATGTCTTTAATTTCTGCCTCTTCCAGCGGAGAGGAGAGCATTTTAAACGCGCTGGAATAGCAAGATGGTGGCCTTAAAAGACAGCCGTGAACAGAGAGAAAATTAAATATTGCGTTGGTTTAGAATAATAAGCGCTAGGCAGAGATTTATATTTTATTAACGCTATTTTTGGTTTCTGAGATTATTTTCGGATTTATTAATTCGGAATTAATAAATTAAACTGCAAGATATTCTTGAATTTTGCCTCTTCCAGCGAGAGGAGATAGTTTTAAACACATTGGAATAGCAAGATGGTGGCCTTAAACAGAGAGAAAATCAAATGTTGCGTTGGTTTGGAATAATGCAACACTAAATGATTCATATTTTATTAATGCTTTTTTTGTCTCTGAGATTATTTTTAGATTGATTAATTTGTAATGAATAAATTAAATTGTAAAATGTCTTTGATTTATGTCTCTTCTAGCGAGAGGAGAACATTTTAAACTCAATGGAATAGCAAGCCTTAAAAGACAGCCGTGATGAGAGATAAAATCAAATATTTTGTTGGTTTAGAATAATACAATATTATACTGTGAAGCATATTTTATTAACGCTATATTGGATCTATGAAATTATTTTTGTATTGATTAATTTGGAATTAGTTAATTAAATTGCCAAATGTCTTTGATTTCTGCCTCTTCCATCGGAGAGCATTTTTAACGAGCTGGAATAGCTAGATGGTGGACGTAAAAGATAGCCGTGAATGGAGAGAAAATTTAATATTGAGTTGGTTTAGAATAACAAACACTAGACACTGATTTATATTTTATTAACTCTATTTTTGGTCTTTGCGATTATTTTTGGATTGATTAATTCAGAATTAATAAATTAAATTGCAAAATGTCTTTGATTTCTTCCTATTCCAACGAGAGGAGAACAAATTTAAACTCACTGGAATAGCAAGCCTTAAAAGACAGCCGTGAACAGAGAAAAAATTAAATATTTGCGTTGGTTTAGAATAATACAATACTAGACTGTGATTCTAGTATTGTATTATTCTAAATATATTAACGCTATATTTGGTCTATGAAATTATTTTTGTATGGATTAATTTGGAATTAATAAATTAAATTGCAAAATGTCTTTGATTTCTACCTCTTCCAGCTAGAGGAGAGCATTTTAAACGCCCTGGAATAGCAAGATGGTGACCTTAAAAGACAGCTGTAAAGAGAGAAAAAATTAAATATTGCGTTGATTTAGAATAATAAACACTAGACAGTGATTCATATTTTATTAACATTATTTTTGGTCTTTGCAATTATTTTTAGATTGATTAATTTGTAATTATTTCATATATTCATTCACTCACTTTCTTTCGCACTAATTAAGTTTAAAAATCCTTATTTTTGTTTCTTAAGGAACGAAAATTTTACTTTTTAATTCTAAATTATTTTAAGTTTCATGTTAATACTTATTTCGAAGTTAAAACTTATTTACTTGAGTGAATATCTTTGTTGGTAAAAAAAATACAATTTGAAGTGTATTGTTTGAAAATAGCTTTATTTATTCATAATCTTATTGTGATATATAATTTATTTGCTACTCAGTTATTAAATTTACTATTTTCAATAAAATTTTGGATTTAAGTTTAGCATTCAATTTTCTTGAAACTACAGCAGTTAATTGTTTCCATTCTGATGAATTCCCATAAATAATTTTTCGTTTAAACAAAGATGCTTATGAAAATATTTTATTGCTTTAACATTCAATGTACTTGTATACAATTTTAGAATAAATAAGTTAGTATCAAATGCGATAATAAGAAATTGGACAGATTTCTAAAAAATTATTAGTTGAAATTATAAGAATATGCTCAAATTACATGCATCAAACTTGCTAAAGATTGTTCAAATATTTTCATTTTTTGAAGAAATACATACTTGTAAACATAATAAAAAGCCTTTAGAAATGAGAATTTATCTTTTACGAATGAAAATTTTATTTCATCATCCTAATGTATTTATTGGGTCTGAGGTATTGAAGATAATTTTAAGGAATTGAATATTGTTCAGGATTGAGATTTTTTGATTATAAACTTGTGCAATAAACATATTTAATTTCAAAATACTTTCTCGTGCTTTGAATATTCAGAATCTAAAGAGTTTTAATCTTAAAACTTGAAATGTATGTAACCATGATTAAATATATAGCTGTGTACAACAAAAATTTTCTGTCTGGACAAAATATTGCAACAGCTTATTGAGGATTTGTCTGATATATGGTGCTTACTTCATTTCCTTTTCCCAAGAGACATTATAATGTTTCAGTTGCAGTTTTCTCTTTGTTGGAAAACAGTTTTGTAGTGATAAACATCCATATTAGCATACGGAAGGAAACATCTGAAAAAAAAAAGAAATTCGTGTGTAGTTAATCCAAGCATTTTGTAGAATGTTTTCCATGCTCAATTCTGTAAGATAATTCTAAGAGTAAGAGTAACTCTGTAAGATTCTGATAACAAATTCTGTTTAAAAAAATGCAGATTAAATGTTATATTTATTTATTCTTTAGCTAGATAAAAGCATTCCTTAGAAACCAACTAAAAACCCAAAATGTTTGATTTAATGTTTTCAAATAAGAAGCATAGATTTTTGTTAAAACTTTGAATCAAAAACTAAAGTTAGAATATCTAAACAGAATTCATAATTCATAATTTATACAACTGTAATTAAATCATATGGCACATCAGAATTAATATACTTAATGACATTCTTTGAATATAATTCTAATAATACTTAAGAGAAATTAAGAGCATGTTTTTGACAAAAATTATAACGAAACATGCAAAATAATGCATTATTCGATAACTATTTCTTAACGATTTAATATTGACGTTTTTTAAGGAAAAATTAATTCAAATTACTCTTATCTAAGTTAATTTAGGAAGAGTTTTGAATGTCCTTATCGAAGTTGATATTTATTAAAAATTCTTCCAAACTCTTTTTGCATCGAACTTGCTTATCCTAATATTAAATGTGTCTTAATAGAAATTGAAACTGAAAATTTTCATATTTAAAACAGAAATTTAGAGAAATCATTTCTATTTTAAATGTATTTAAGTCAACTTTTATTAATTTCCACACTTTTATAACTCATTTTAGAATATAGTTTCGGATGTTTAATTCTTGTGTTTAAAAAACAGAGATGTACAGAAGTTAAGCAGGATATAAGATCGATAAAAATATAAGAAATTGTTGTTTAATTATACATTTCTGTTTCAAAAATCATTTTTTTATTAAAAAAAATTCCATTTTCCTCATGTTAGACATCAGGTCCTTAGACGCAATGTCTAAATCAACTTATTTTGTCTAAATAAAAATATGCTAATATTTAATAAAAATCTAATGGAAGAACATTTATTTTCATTTCAAAAACGAAATGAAATATTTTTTTTTCATTTAAATATATGGCTGTTCACTACTGGAAGAAAAAATAATGATATGCATGTCAAAAAATTTAAGAGTAAGTCTTTTCACGAAACAACTCCAATAGTACTAGCTTCGAAATGTTCTATTGAAAACATTGAGGATTAAA
>JAPMOQ010023660.1:470808-481253 GCA_026543055.1 Argiope trifasciata
TAGTACCGAAGTACAACGAGTGCAAAAATATGCATGTATTTGAACAACTCTCAGAATATTATAGGACACAGCGTTAAGTCACTTTGCATGCTTGTACTTTAACTCTGAGCCAAGTTGATTATGTGCAGGATTTCATTTTGTTACAATATTCATTTCTTCCAACCCAGTTAACTAAAAGATTTCTCAAAAAACACAAAAAATTGCATCTAGAACAATTAAACTCCACTCATAATTATCGATCTAGCATGGTTAGAGTTGCACAATACCTAAAATGTTAAGTACCTAGCATCATAAGTTGGCAGTAATGAAGGAGATGAAATGGATTTGAAAATGCTCCAAATAAACACAGATATCACCCCTTATAGTTACAACATACAGCAACACATAGAATGAAGAATAAAATACACATCTTAAGATTCTTCGAGAAGCTAGAATTGTCTCTTTCAGAATTGAGGCGAAGGAGAATAGGCATCGGTCAGTACTAAAAGAGAGATGAAGGAAGGTGGAATTTGAGGGAGACAGAAGAAAAACAATACCGAAGTGCAACGAGTGAAAAAATAGACATATATTTGAACAACTTTCAGAATATTATAAGACAGTCGTAAAATTTAACTCTGTGAATTTTTTCTGTAAGAACATATTCTTTTGTTTATCTCCACTTGTTTTGATGAAAAAATAGTTGGATCTAATAGTTGGATCTAAAAAGAATTGTCTTCGACAGATTTCAAATCCTTAAATATAATTACAAATTTAGTTTCAGGATATGAAATATTCTTTCTTATTTTAGATACGGGGCATTATTACTTAAATTGAATAAATATATAATTGCATTTATTAAAAATTATATTAAAGGGACATTTATTACATTCTCTAATATTGAATGAACCTCTAACATTGGCCTGGCTTTAGTGGTTCCAAAAGTTCATAAATAATCAATATGCAATTTTAGATTTTTAATAAACAGTAGGACAGTAGAAAAATCACATATAATATTAAAGTAATAGAAATCATCTTGATATTTTTATTAACTGATTTTGATTTTAGAAAGTATTTTATTTTTATTATCTAACATAAAAGATAGTTTTTTTAAAATATAGTTTATAGTTTCGATATTTCAATGTAATCATAAAAAAACAATTTAAAAGATTTCAGACTTTCATATTATAGGATAGATGTAAAATAGATGCTAAATTTCAAAATAAAAAAATGAAAAGAATAAAAAGTATGAAAATGTGTTTGTATTCCTGATGCTGTGTGCTTAAAGCCTGGGTAGTTAAAATAATTGTTGAGGGTTTAGTGTTTTGTTTACTTTAGAAAATTAGTTTTTTTTTGTTTAGAAGTTTTAATATCCATAACACGTTCTTGAAAAAAGATTATTTTCAAAACAAACAAATCAAAACAAAAGATTATTTTTTAAAGAAATTAATTTTAGCAATAATTTTCTTTTTATTTTAATAACTTTTTTTTTCAAAATAACGGCTCTGTCAACAAAATACTTCAAGCACTTTAAAAATTAAAAACATTGTAAAAAGTTAATTAAAAACACTCAAACGTTTGAATATATTGATACTATAGTGGTTGCATAGATTAAATGTATAATATTTATAATATAATAAAAGTAATAACATAATAAAAGTATAATATTACTGGTTAGCAAGTAAAACCTTAGATATTTTAAAATTTCTCTGAATATTACTAATTCACTATGTTCGAAAAGTTATGTTTCTGTAATAAAGTGGATTATTTTATACTACAGTAACAGAACTGTAATATGTAAATAATTTTTTATAGTTGTACTTAAAGTATGCTTAACAAGTATAAGTTAAAGCTTTTCTACTTGAAATTTGTTTTTCAAAGCCTGTAGGTTTGATTCAATGTAGGGGATTTTTTCTTTGAGGAATTGCACAATGTCCTACAGTATTGACCTCTATTTGTATTTATCCATTTGTTGTAATTTTGATTCTATTGTATTACTTTTTACTTGGCTTATATTACTAATTTTTTTAGATTCATCTGTATTTTAATAGTAGCAGCATTAGCACTCACTAAATAAGATGGCAGTTTTTTAATATGTTTTTTAAAAATTTTAATCTTGTTCGAATATGAAATAATTTTTAGTTTCGATTCATATTTTTAGTTCCGTTTCCTCTTATATATATAATATTTTTTTTATATTATACAATATAAAAAGAATAAGTATTAGTGTAAAGGAGTAAGTAAGTAGAAAATTGCATTGAAGAACAAATACTTACTCCTTTTATACTTTAGATTCAGCCTGTGTTTAAGAACTTAATTGTATCACTATAAAAAGATAAATGTTACAAACTTATATTATTGACAACTGACAGCACGAATAGTTAACAACTGAATTTTTCTCTCGCATGATCAATTTCACTTTTTTTCTAAGAACTAATACTAACTCCTTTTATATTGCAGATTCATTTGTGTTCAAGAACTGAATTGTATCCCCATAAAAAGATAAATGTTACAAACTTATATAATTGGCAACTAAGATGGCACGAATCATTTACAATTGATTTTTTCACCCGTTTGACCAATTTCCCTTTTTTTTTTCTAAGAACTAGTACTTACTCCTTTTATATTGTAGATTCCTTTGAGTTCAAGAACTGAATTGTAGCAACGTAAAAAAATGTTACAAACTTATATTATTGGCAACTAAGACAGCACGAATAGTTTACAATTGAATTTTTCTCTCGCTTGATCAATTTCACTTTTTTTCTAAGAACTAATACTAACTCCTTTTATATTGCAGATTCATTTGTGTTCAAGATCTAAATTGTATCACTATAAAAATATAAATGTTACAAACTTATATTATTGACAACTGACAGCACGAATAGTTTACAATTGAATTTTTCTCTAGCTTGATCAATTTCACTTTTTTCCTAAGAACTAATACTCACTCCCTTTATATTGTAGATTCATTTGTGTTTAAGAACTCAACTGTATCACCATAAAAAGATAAATGTTACAAACTTATATTATTGGCAACTAAGACAGACGAATAGTTTACAATTGAATTTTTCACAAACTTGATGAATTTCATTTTTTATAAGAACTAATACTTAACCCTTTTATATTGTAGATTCATTTGTGTTTAAGAGCTCAATTGTATCACCATAAAAAGATAAATGGTACAAACTTATATTATTGGCAACTAAGACAGCACGAATATTTTACAATCGAATTTTTCTCTCTCTTGATCAATTTCACTTTTTTTTCTCTAATATACAAGTGGAGGAGTGTCAAGGGAGGAGAAAAGCAATCTATCAAGATGGTGGTGTCACAGAAAATTTCAATATTTCCTCAGTGAGAATAAATAAATCCTTCCTCTGTTGAGAAAAATTTGAAACGATCAATTTTGCTTTCATAAACAAGGAGATCAATTTACTTGCCTCAAATAAAAAATGAATAAGTGTTTATCATTATATAAATGTGCTTTTAATATCCAAGCAACCGCTTATTTTCGTGCAAGTGTGTATTAAGAGTTCTCTCCCACGGAAATTGTAGCGGGTTATTGCGCAAGTATTTTGCTTTATTTAAGCGCTACAGTCAGCTGTTATGATGGACCAATTTACTAACTAAAATCTCGGTGTTTATTAGGATTATAATCTTCTAATAAAAATCTAGGTGTTTATTAAGACTATATTATAGAAATGTGGTTAATGTTTCATTACGTAAAAAAATGTTTTATGTCAATGAAACAGTATTCCTTTATTTTTATTCCCAGGTAGTTTTTTTTTATAAAAAAGATAAGAAGTGCTATATAAAGGTGCTATAATTCCAATAATATATAAATGTGCTATAATTCCAATTATATATATGTGCTATAATATCCAAGAATATATAAATGTGCTTTTAACATCCAAGCAACCGCTTATTTTCGAACAAGTGTGTATGAAGAGTTCTCTCCACCGGAAATTGTAGCGGGTTAATGAGCAAGTATTTTGATTTATTTAATAGCAAGTATCAGCTGTTATGATTTACCAATTTACTAAAAACAATCTCGCTGTTTATTAAAACTATATTTGTAGCTCATTTTAAACAGTATTTACCATCTTTAAGCATAGAAATGTGGATAATGTTTCATTACGTAAAAAAATGTCTGAAATCAATAGAATATTATTCCTTTATTTTTATCCACAGATATTTTTTATAAAAAAGATAAAAAGTGCTATATTAATGTGCTACAATATCCAAGAATATATAAATTTTCTTTTAATATTGAAGCAAACGCTTTTTTGTGCCCAAGTGGGTGTTAAGAGCTCTCCCCTGGAAGTTATAGCGGGTTATTGCGCAAGTATTTTGCTTTATTTAAGCGCTATAATCAGCTGTTATGATGGACCAATTTACTAATTAAAATCTCGATGTTTATTAAGACTATATTTACAGCTGATTTTAAACATTTTTTACCGTCTTTAGGCATAGAAATGTGGATAAAGTTTCATGACGTAAAGAAATGTTTCAAGTCAATGAAACAGTATTCCTTTATTTTCATTCACAGACAGATTTATTCTTATAAAAACGATAAGAATAAAGTTATAATCTTAGATAATTATTAAGGTTTAATCTGAGCAAGAGAACTAAGAAAGATAGCAAGTAATATGTGTGGTTTTTTCCCCTTTATTTATTTTAAGACGTTCACTGCCACTACCCACCTATCATCTATCTAATTAGATAACCCCTTCTTTACTATCTTTTAACTGTAGTATAGAAGGTGCTATCTAATAACATAGATGATTTGTTATAATTACATATTATTTGTAACACACAGGCGTGTCAGTGGCAGCGAATGTGTTAAGCAAGATAAAACTATATCTATACTAAAAAACTATGCTAAAATAATAATTTTCAATTCTTTAATTTAACCTTCCATTAGGCTCGGCCGTCATACCAACATGAAAGACCGCGCATATTTCCCACATACGCTATAGTAAAATGTAAATTTACAAAAGCGTAACTATTAAAATTATATTGTAAATAGCTTAGGATTAATAACTAAAATCACTTTAAACATTTTTTACTTAAAAAGAAGCAGGAATAATATAACACCGATTGCAATAACAATATAAAATGAGTTCTCTTCAATACTGAATTGATTTAAAAATAATAAAAATGAAATTGCCGATATTTTGACAGAACAATTTGCATATAAAATATAGAAGTGCAAAAATACAGAATTTATGTATAAAAAGGAAAAAGTAATCGAAAGTTAGATATTAAACGGAAGAAAATAGTTTCATTGTTATTTCATTTCAGCAATTTGAGCAAATATGTTTAGTGTGCTCCAAACATATAAATTTCTGGCAAATCTCACAACTGAACTCGTTATTCTAGTCCGCTTTTCTTTTTGGCAGGCTTTTTTCCCTGACGTCGCATGTTCCACTTCTTCAATGCCTTGTTCGGCTTTTCTCTTTAGCACCTTTCATTTTAACTCACTTTTTAGAGATGTGGGTGCTTTTTTTTCTACATTTTCCTTCGTAAGTGCATTTGCCAGCTGTCGCCAGTCTAAAACAATACGGATTTATTTGTAAAGCCATACAAAATCAGATGTGACAAAAACTTACTTGAACGGTCCCGTGTATCTCTAAAGTTCAAATATCTGATCGGCAGAGACCTGTTAACGCCACAAACTTACGATGACAACTGAAAGTAGGTTAAAGGGAGGGGAACAAATAGCCAAAAGACAGGCTTTCCCAGTGCCACCGGATCTGAAGGTATAAAACGGAATTTATCTCTAGTGTGTCTCTCACATACACGCGTCTGCTGGAAGGTTAAATAATTCATCATTAAGTCAATAAAAATTTGCTTTGAACTGAAGAATCATATTCGAATAATCTGAATTCATTTAAAGTTTATTAGCTAAATATAAATTCATTTATTACTTCATTTTTTAGAATTATGGACAGGTTTATTTTTTTTTAATTGTTTGAAGAGTTTTTGAAATGTATTTTATATTTCAAGATTTAACTATTATTAAATCAGAAATTTTATACAGTAGTTTCAAAAAGGCGAAAAATGTAGTAGAGCTTTTTTTAAATTCTTGTATAAAAAGTTAAGCTAATAAATGCTCAACGTATGCGAAGTTTTATCATATACATTAAAATAAGCACGCGAAAAAACATTAAGTACATTTCTTAAAATAACATAAAAAATTATTTTCCATCTTAAATTCAGTCGCTCATTTGCAGTAATAAATAGAAAATATTCGAAATGGTGAAGATGTAGCTTCAAAATTGAAACTTCAGTGAGTGAAATTATAAGAATTTACCTCAAAGAATTAAATTAATAATATAAATTTTTTTTGCAAATTTCTGAATTTAAGTCAATCTTCAAATAAGTAAAAGTATTTTCTCAATTTTTCAATATTTCTTTACCTTTTCAAATACTTAGCAATCATTGTTACAGGGATTTTAATTTAATATTTGTATGGTAGAGTAACAATTAAATTGTAACTGATTGCAGTTTATCACAACGTTATTACTTTTCGATAAATGACAAAATCAGCATTTTAACGTTTCCGATTACGTTACTGGGTATCGACCACATTGGTGAATGTTTTTAATTGTTATTTCTTGTAGTTCAGACTTTCCTCTTTTTTTCAAAACAGTTTGTCTTTTCTAGGAAAAGGAAGGATTGACCTATCATTCAGGGTCACATACTTTTTCAACTAAATTTTGTCTTTAAATTCAATTTTCTTAAAACTATTAATTTTCATAAAAATTCTCCACTGTTAACATGATACCTCAAAACCTAATAGAGATATTTGTATAAAAATTTCAACTTGTCTTTTAAACGATGTGGGCAATGAAATAAACCAAAAGTTATATTTTTGATGAAATGCTTTTTCATTTATAGGTGTTTTTATAATAATTAAGTTGCGAATTTTTACAAAACAAATGCATATATACACATATTTTTACATATAACTTCTTTGCATCTCAACCTTTTTCTTAGATTTTTATTCATTTCATTCATCCTTATATTCTATAATTTGTGCACAAATAAAAACTGGATTGCTGAATGACAATTTTGTATAGAGTGTAACCGATTTGGTTAAATTTAATTAAGGTTACTACAAAGTTTTCCTATTGCTCTAAATATATAATATTTAAAATATTTTTTGTATTTATAGTATTTTATATTATAATTGATAATTCATCTAAAAACCGTAGTTTAGCAAGCTGTCTAGAAAACTAACCATTTTCTTAAGCTTCAAATTATATATATATATATATATACACTGAAGTGACAAAAGTCATATGATAGCAATATGCAAATATACAAATGGCAGTAGTATCGCAGCGAAAAATTATAAATGCGCAGTTCGTTTTCCAGAGCTTTCATTTGTGTTCAAGTTATTCATGTGAACAGGTTTTTCGTGATTTATGGTGGCACGACGAGAATTAACAGACTTTGAACGTGGAATGTTAGTTGGATCAAGACGCATGGGTCATTCCATTGCGGATATCGTTAGTGAATTCAACATTCCGAGATCCACAGTATCAAGAGTGTGCCGAGAGTATGAAATTTCAGGCATCCCATCCCATCATGGACAGTGCAGTGGGTGACCACCTGCACTTAACGACCGAGACCACCGACGTCTGTGTAGAATGGTCAATGTTAATAGACACGCAACACTTCGTCAAATAACTGCAGGAAACAATGTCGGACGTGTCCGAGAGGACTGTGCGGCGAAATTTGTCTTCCTTCGGCTATGGCAGCAGAAGACCGACTCGAGTGCCTTTACTGACAGCACGACATCGCCTGCAACGACTCTCCTGGGCTACTGAGCATATCGACTGGTCCCTAGACCAGTGGAAAACCGTGGCGTGGTCAGATGAGTCACGATTTCAGTTGTTACGAGCTGATGGTAGAGTTCGAGTGTGGCGCAGACCCCACGAAGCCATGGACCCAAACTGTCAGCAAGGCACTGTTCAAGCTGGCGGTGGCTGCATAATGGTGTGGGCTGTTTTTACATGGCATGGACTCGGTCCTCTGGTGCAACTGAAACGATCATTGACTGGAAAGGGTTATGTTCAGCCGCTTGCAGATCCTTTGCAGCCATTCATGGACTTCACGTACCCACACAACGATGTGATTTTTATGGATGACATTGCGCCATGTCACCGGGCCAGAACTGTTCGCGATTGGTGTGAAGAACATTCCGGATAATTCCATCGCATGATCTGGCCACTTAGATCACCCGATATGAATCCCATAGAGCATTTATGGGACATCATCGAAAGGTCCGTTCGTGCCCAAACTCCTGCACCATCCACACTTTCACAATTATGGACGTCTATACAGACAGCATGGCTCAATATTCCTGCAGAGGACTTCCAACGACTTGTGGACTCCATGACACGTCGAGTTGTTGCACTTCGCCGGGCAAAATGAGGACCGACACGATATTAACAGTCATTCCATGACTTTTGTCACTTCAGTGTATATATATGTATGTGTGTGTGTGTGTGTGTGTGTGTGTGTGTGTGTGTGTGTGTGTGTGTGTGTGCGCGTGTGTGTGTGTGTGTGTGTGTGTGTGTGTGTGTGTGTGTGTGTGTGCGTGTGTGTGTGTGTGTGTGTGTGTGTGTGTGTGTGTGTGTGTGTGTGTGGCTTGCAGAGCATCTTATACTCTTAAAAAATCAAAACAAGACTCCTAGCGTTTCAGAATTCCATCGGTTTCGTTTATTCTCTTCAGTTCACATCATAATTTACAGACTATTGCCAGATTTCAAAAGGTTTACAATTGATCATCAGTTATGATACAAAATAATATTAATAAAATATGTTTATCAAAGAGAAATTTCTTTTAGTTTTAATACTATTTTATATTTGCTTTTAGTTTTAATAATATTTTAACAGAAATAAAATTTGTAGCAGTTATAAAATATCTGAAAATCAATCGTCTGCTAAGTGTCTGTTAACAGATTACAGCATTTACCGAAACACTTAGTTTTAAATAGTTTTAAAAAAATCCAACTTTTCAAAAATTTTCTTTTGAACGTAGTCGGATACCTCAAAAATAATCGACGTGATATAAATAATATAGAGATCAATAATATATTTTTCATCAATCAACCATCAATATAACAGCAAGTTTATAAAAAATAAAAATAATTTGAATTACTACAGGCAAATTTGAAAAACGGAACTATTAAAATTTAATCAAGGATTATTGAAATAAAATTCCTGAAACAGAAAAACTCGAAAATATTGTGTGTACTATTTTTCTGGAGATTATTCTAGAAATATAAAATGATTCAACTATCTAAACTTCGAAATCAACAATATACCTTTAACTTTCTATAATAGCAATCTTTGTTACAGGGATTTTAATTTAATATTTTTGCCGTAGAGTAGCAATTAAATTATAATTAATAGCAGTTTATCACAAGTGTATTATTTTTCAATGACATAATAAAATAATCTAACTGATAAAAAAATAATTTAAACAATATTTAAAAAATTAAAAAATAATTAAAAAATAATCTAACTGATAAAATAATGTAGAGATCAATAAGATATTTTTTTCAATAAATCAATTTAACAGCAGGTTTATAAAAAATAAAAATAATTTGAGTTACTACAAGCAAATCTGAAAAATGGAACTATTAAAATTTAATCAAAGATTATTGAATAGTTCATGAAATATTGAAAAACACAAAGTTATTGTGCGTGCGTTTTTTTTCTAGAGAATCCTCTAGAAATATAAAATTATTCAACTAGCTAAACTTCAAAAACAACAAGAGCACATATAAATATACGCAAATAAAACCTTTTGCTTGTTAGAAAATAAAAAAGTTGCTGTGAGAAAGATTTCTTTCTTACAGAAACATCTATCTAATCTCCATTTTTCATGCAGGCAAGATTTCCGTTTTAGAAAATTCTTGTCTCCTTGAACTAATGTGTTTCTTTCTCAGGTACATATTTGTTTTTTCGTCTAAGAATATTTCAACTGAAGATTCATTAACAAAAGAATACAGTGTTTGCAATGTTTCTTACAATTTTTTTTATAAACTTTATATCGCATTCAAAAAATGTAAAATTTTTTCGTAAATCAATTATATATTTTCTATTTTATTCATTGTCTACCAATTATTTCTCCATTACAATGTCAGTTAATTTTGTAATTTACACACACACATATATATATATACAACCATAAAAGCATTAAAATAATTAAAACCCGTTTTCTGAGTAAACAAAAATTAAAACGAAACTAATTAGGTCGAAATCGAAATTAAAATTTAATTCGGAATTAAACGATAAAAGTTCACAAAATGGAAAGTAAGTCAAATGGAATCTATTAATGAAACAAATATAAATTAATATAATTAAAAAAATAATAAAATTATACAAACGAAACTAAAAATTATTTCGGATTCAAACAAGTGTAAAAGTTAAAATTAAAAAAAAAATGA
>JAPMOQ010023660.1:482894-525689 GCA_026543055.1 Argiope trifasciata
ATATACTGAAAAAGATTTTTTCGTTCCTTTCCAAAGTATGTTCATCTCCGGAAAATCGATCATTCCTTCGGTCTCTGAAATTGTCGTCAAAAGGTGGCTTTAAGGCACCCAATGAAATTCCGAGCGCATGAAAAAAAAATGAAAGTAATGGAAAAAGGCTAGAAAAGAGAGCTAAGTGGATGAAAGTGGTTTCCTTTTTCTTTTAAAAGAGTAAATTTCAGAATCATTGGAGCGATTTTTTATTGAGTTGTTCTTTATTTTTCTCTTTTTTTAACTGAAGTTCTACGAAGGAATTATCACTGATCTTAGATAAATTGAGTGAAATTAGACCAACTCTCTCCGAGGTCTATAATAAAAGAGTGTGACCTTTTTATATCAGTTCAGCTCGACCGATCAGGACTTTATGCATCTTGAAAGGTGGTGTAAGATCAGTTTCTTTTATGGTATTGTATTATAATATTACTTTCAGTTTCAATCTTTCATGTGACTGTCCTATATAAGGATATACTATGTCTTTCGTCAAAATGTATTAAGATACTAACTAGTGGAAAAATTGCTGAAATAATCTATATAAATAAAAATGAATGTTTGTCTGTACGTCTGCACTGCCGTACCGTTCATCTGATTGCGATGAAATGTTGAATACTTATTACTTGCACTTGCGGGGTAGTTATAAACATAGTAAAATTATATAATCCATATAAATAAAAATTAATGTTTGTCTGTGTGTCTGTTATGCGCCACAGTACAGATCCTCCGATCGTGATAGAACCATGACAAGTTATTACTTGCACTTACGGGGTGATTATAGGCATTGTAAAATCATGTAATATATATAAATAAAAATGAATTTTTGTCTGTCTCTTATGTACAGCTCATCCGATTGCGATAGAACCTTGACAAGTTATTACTTGCATTTATGGGGTAATTATAGGCATTGTAAAATCATGTAATATGTGTAAATAAAAATGAATTTGTATATGTCTCTTCTGCACTGCTGTACCTCTCATCCGATCGCGATAAAACATTGACTACTTATTACTTACACTTTAAATGTGCTTACTGAACCTAAAAATTCCATGTGTTTTACATAAACAATAGTATGCTGGATGCTTACAAGTCGGGCAGTCAAAAAAAATATTATTTTCTGCTGAAGATATGAACATGTGCTTATATGCACATTCAATTAGCTTTGTGTTTACTAGCAACAAGCACAATGCATTATGGGTTATTACGTATGCTTCTAAGAAATAGAGTGCAAATATATCTTAAGAAATATAAGTATTTACGTTTTTATTTTCATTTCATTTCTAATTTCTCAACAACATTTACATATATACAGAAACATCATGCTATTTACAACAAGTGCTTTTCCATAAATACTTTTTTTTATGTACACTAAATAGCGATTCCTTTTGTTATTACTATAATGATTGGGGCAATATGATCAAATTTCGTTTTTGAGCCAAAAACTCTCAATTACCAACCAATCAAACTTCTGCTATTGTCAGTGAGTATAATTGGAAAAAATTGCTAAGAAACTGAGTGAAAACACTTCGTGCAATAAAAATGCAAGGTATGATTTTTTATAAGTCTGTTGTGTTGTAGTTTCTTATGGCACTTGCTAACTGCGATTTGAGTCAATAGGGTGCGTCGATTTTTTCAGTGGTGCCATCTGGAGACAAGAGTACGGCTTTGCCACTCACGCGTCACAACCCTTTTTACGTTCATGCATTTTTATTCATTCAACCACAGATCATAATTTAGACCTGGGTCAGTAAACGATCACCTCTGAACTAGTACCTCCAGTGGCATTACTCTAGACATGGAGGACTTTGTGACTACGACAGATTTATACGTGCCCCCACTCACGGGGAATTTTCGGCTGGTGGATTGGAATTTGTAACCTAACGGACTCCCTACCAACCAGGCTATCCTGGCCTATATACGTCTCATCTAGCGTAATATAATCTTTATAATTGTAATGCATGACCAGTTGATTCATTTGTAAAATAAGCTTTAAATTAAAATTAAAATATCAATTTTTACTGTGATACTTCATCCTTGTAGTTGTCAAACAGGTTTTATAATATATTCAATTATCTAATTTTTTCTGATTATTTAATGTGTTCTGATAATCTGAATTATCTCATTTGTTCCGATTATATGGATTATCAGAATTATCTAATTCATTCTGATTATGTGAAGTATCTTATTCTGACTATCCGAATTATCTTATTTTGATTATCGGATTTACCTAATTTTTTCTGATACAAAATAAAATAATAGAAAATTCAAATGATATAGCATTGTATTATTTTATTTTTTTATCTATAATTACGTCAACCCTGCTATACTTTTCCTTCATCCTTTTTTATCAATTTTCCCCATTATATTGTGCTAAACATTTCTTGATAATAATTTATCTTCCATTACAATAAAAGAATAATTTATTTATTATATGGGGAATATAAAGACAGAATTTCGAGTCTCCTAAAACCCATCCCAAAGACACATTCGATCCGAGCTTTCTTTCTTTATTATTTCCTTCTAATCCTAGCGACCATTTCTCATTTTTCTTCCGTCCCAACCAGCAAACCGTCTCTTTGGGTAATGGCCCATTTATTCAACGACCACTCATAGCACTCTCGTTTTCACGCGAGAGAAAAACATGCATTCCCCGATCCTTAATTCTCCGCGCATTGTTTTCTTGTTGTCAGATGAACAACGCAGTTTGAGATCCCTTCCGCATCACAATTTATCTTCCCCATGACACTCCGCTGCTTCTCAAAACAAACCCATGAAAACAAGTTGTAGATTAGCCTATCTCACGTGTGCTAAATGCGCTCGCTGAGAGGGTTGGGTTACGAAGAATTGCATGAGATCCATTGGTGTGATAAATAGAGGGGAATCCAACACGTATTGTGGAGTAGCAATGCTATTTTTCAATTCATGAAGATGCTTTCGGGAAGAGTAGCGTGCAGTGAAGTAAAGAATTTCATCTTTACGGGGAATGAAATCGGGATTTCAATCAGCACACTTCGGTTATTCGTAGTTTTGCCGAATGTTTTATCGGTTTCTTTATTTGAAACGAGCTGGTACCAGCGCATAAGATATAATTTGGAAATATCATTTGAAATTTAACACAAATTTCATCTTTTTTATTAGGAATTATGGAAAGAATAATAATTATTTTCATATCGTAATCGAATACATTCATTAAAATTGAGTGATACATAAATGAGAAGTGTAAATAATATTAATTCTATTATTTTAACTTAATTATTTAAGGTTTTAGGGTTCACAATATTTTCCCACTATCTTCAACAGAAAGAAATAAGCGTAAGTAATAAGTATTCAAAGTTCCATTGCAATCGGATGAGCGGTACGGCAGCGCATAAGAGACATACAGACAAACATTCATTTATATTTATATATATTACATAATTTTACTATGCCTATAAGCATCCCGTAAGAGCAAGAAATACGTATTCGAAGTTTCATTACAATCGGATGAGTGGTAAAGCAGCGCATAAGAGACCTACAGACAGGCATTCATTTTTATTTATATTAATTACATAATTTAACTATGCCTAAAGTAATCATTTTTATTTATATAGATTACATAATTTTACTATAATCATACCATAATTGCAAGAAATAAGTATCTGAAGTTTCATCGCAATTGGATGAGTGTTAAAGCAGCGTATAAGAGATATACAGACAAATATTCATTTTTATTTATATTGGTTCCATAATTTTAATATGCCATTTACCATCCCGTAAGTGCAAGAAATAAGTATTTGATCGCAATCGGATGAGCTGTACGGCAGCGCATAAGAGACGTACAGGCAAACATTCATTTTTATTTATGTAGATAATATAATTTTACTCTACCTATAACCATCCCGTAAGGACAAAAAGTAATCTTTCGAAGTTTCATTGCAATCGAATGAGTGGTAAAGCAGTTCATAAGCGACATACAGACAAAAATTCATTTTTATTTATATAGAATACATAATTTTACTACGCCTGTAACCATCCCGTAAGTGCAAGAAATTAGTTTTTGAAGTTTCGTTACAATCAGATGAGCGGTACGGCAGCGCATAAGAGACATACAGACATACAGACAAACATTCATTTTTATTTATATAAATCGAGCTTTAGAATTCGATAGATTAGTCAAACATTATCGCAATAATTTACTGCGATTCGATAAACAATGGACAGTAAAATTTCTTCTTCAAAATGGTATGCCGATTATGTAATGCATTTTAAATATAAAATACAAATATTTAAATAAATGAAAAGCATTTATATACAAACAGAAAACGGGAAAGCTCTCATCTCACAAAAACTTTATCACACGCTAAGTAAATTTAACAAAATTACGCTGAGTAAAACAATTTGATATTACAACGGTAATATTATAAAAAAGTCCGCAAATACCAAATGCTGATTAAATTGAGTGATTCATTCTTCAATAAATATTTGAGTTAGAAACTGTTGTAAAAAATTAACTTCCGATCTTTAATTGCTGTTTAAATTAAAGATTCAATTTTTGATTACAGTAATTTCTGTCTCAGGATATTTGAGATGAAAAATATATTTGTTGAAGAAAAATAACAGATATAACTTCGTTACCTACATTATTTCTGATTTGTTATGTTAGAAATCTTAGAAATACTTATTTGACTCCTATTTTATATACACTTAATAGATCATTATATATATACCAATACTTTTAAATATTTTAAATAACTTTTAATTAATTTTTTCCGAACATGTAGGCTCAGGTTACTTAGAAATAATGATCTTTAGCTTTATGAGTTCGTCTAGTTATATCTACATCAAGATTTGAAACGCTTGCTCGTCGCTTCAAAATTAGATGATATTCATTTAATTATCAATATAGTGTATGGAATTTTGATACTCGAAGGTGGTAAATATTTCTTTTAATTTTGGTATAATGCTTTTAATTTTGATGTAAAACTTTATAAAGTTTGAATATGTTCATTTTTATATGGTTCAAAGGAGGTCAAATTTTGGATTTGACATCCAAATAGGAAGTTCCTCCAAACATTATTTAATTATTAAAGCGTTCTAAAATTTGATGATACATGCTATAATAATATAAATAAATGAATATAAATAATAAACTTATTAAGACGTAATAAAAACTTGTTCAATAACAATTTTAAATCATTGCATTAAAAAAGAAATATTTTTTATCACTAACTTTAAGGTCAAAACAAAAATTACAAAACCGTGATTCACAGTTAGAAGATTAAGCAAGTTATAAATGGAATCCTGTTTATAAAGAAGTTTAATTTTTATTTAATCAATGTTTGGTCACTTTATAAATAATAAACTTAATAAATAAGAAAAACATGTCCGAAGACACTATTAAATCAGTAAATTAAAAAAGAAATATTTTTTATCATTCACTCTAAGGTCAAAACAAAAATTACAAAAGCGTGATTCAAAGATATAAGATTAAGGAAATTATAATTGGGATTCTGTTTATTATGAAGTTTGATTTTTATTTAATCAATGTTTGGAAGCTTTTTAAATAATGAACTTAATAAATAAAAAAACATGTCCAAAGACACTATTTAATCAGTAAATTAAAAAAGAAATATTGTTTTTTAATAACTAAAAAGGAAATATTTTTTCTTAATAACTAAATAAGAAATATTTTTTATCAATAACTCTAAGGTCAAAACAAAAATTTCAAAAGCGGGATTCACAGTTAGAAGATTAAGCAAATTATAAATAGAATCATGTTTTTAAAGAAATTTAATTTTTATTTAATCAATGTTTTCACACTTTTTTAAATAATACACTTAATAAATAAATATAAACTTGTTCAAAGACACTTTTGAGTCTGTACATTAAATATAGAAATATCAATTTTTATCATTCACTCTAAGGTCAAAACAGAAATTGTAAAAGCGTGATACACAGTTACACGATTAAGCTAATTATAAATGGAATCCTGTTTATAAAGAATTTTAATTTTTATTTAATCAATGTTTGGAATCTTTTTAAATTATAAACTTAATAAATAAAAATTTATTCAAAGATACTTTTATGTTGGTATATTAAAAAGAAATATCAGTTTTTTACCATTCACTTTAAGGTTAAAACAAAAATTACAAAAACATAATTCACAGTTAGAAGATTAAGCAAATTATAAATTAAATCCAGTTTATAAAGAAGTTTAATTTTTATTTCATGAATGTTTGGACGCTTTTTAAATAATATACTTAATAAATAAAAAAAACTTGTTCAAAGACACTTTTGAGTCAGTTCATTAAAAAAGAAATATTTTTATCAATAATTAAAAAAAGAAATATTTTTATCAATAATTAAAAAAGAAATATTTTTTATCAATAACTAAAAAAAATATTTTATCAATAACTCTAATGTCAAAACAAAAATTACAAACGCGTGATTCACAGATGGATATGGAATCTTGTTTATAATGAAGTTTAATTTTTATTTAATGAATGTTTAGAAGCTTTTTAAATAATAAACTTAGTAAATAAAAAAAAACTTGTTCAAATATACTTTTAAGTGAATGCATTAAAAAAGAAATATCAATTTTTTTATCATTCACTTCAAGGTCAAAACAAAAATTACAAAAGCGTGATACTCAGATAGAAGATTAAGAAAATTTTAAATGGAATTCTGTTTGTTATGAAGTTTAATTTTTATTGAACGAATGTTTGAAAGTTTTTTTTTATTTCTTATGATATTTATTATGACTTATGATTTTCTCTTATTGTTTTCTACGCCATGATTCTACATTTTCTACTACAATTCCTGTTTTTACAATTTTTATTTTCACCACCATGGTATTAAATAAAAAATATATATATTTTAACAGTTTTACGCATTTTTCGTCCGAACAACTTGATTGTATAAGTTGGAATTTTAGCTTTACAAAGCACGCAAGCCATATTTAACAATATCAATTTTTGCAATTTCGTGCGAAAGTTCCTAACCAAATTCAGCAACATTCGTATCTAACCGAATTCCGCAACTTTCATGAAATTTGCATCTATATTCCAAAAAATTGTATTGAATGTCATCGTGGGAAAAAATAATTTTAATTATTATTCTTGATTTTTAAGAATCAATATTCTAATTCGATCATAATTTGATTAATTAATAATGAAATGCAATATTCTTAAGTTTATAGTAATTATTTTAATTCGTATATTCATTATTACTTTTTTTCTTTTAATTAAAGCAAGTATGTCATAACAAAAACGTAATCACATAAGATAAATATTTTAATAATATAAAAAACCTTAATTATTTAAAATTTACAAAACTTTTCAACATTTAATATTATTATACGGGAGTTTCAATAGGTATATTAGCAATTATCGAAGTCAGCAACTATCAAATCTTTTCATTTTATCACAAATTTGCATTGATTTTCGGTTTGATTATGTGCACCATTTTTCTGCGTAATCTCTTTCTTATGAAAAGAATGCAAAATTATTTGTACTACAATAATTTACTGTGAAAAACGCGTAAATTTAATTAAAATATAAAAACCCCAGGGTTGACCTCCCCAAAGCTTTCTCGTATAATCTATACTTATCATAAAGCTCAATGTGTGCGTGTGTGTGTTGGCACTCTACAGGCCAGAACGTTGGACCTACAGCTACCAAATTTGGTACATGTATACCTTGGAGGTCGGGAATGTGCACCTTGCAAGCCTTTTTTCTAATTTTTAATTAGAATTTGAATTATTAAAATTTCAGCGAAATTTCGACGTTTTTCCTCTATAACTTCCGAAAATATTATCGCACAATTTTAACATCAATTTAAAGATAAAAAAATAGGATTTCTAATGGTATCAGTGTTTTAATGTATAACTCAAGCTTCTATTTTTAACGAATTTTTAAAGAAATATTTTAACCATGTTTTTTTAGCACGTGACTGGATAAAATAGAATAAAAAAATGCCGGAAGCTCAAAGGAAAAAACAACAACTATCATCGAAATCAAATCTAAAGATATTCAACTTTTGACGTGACTGGATAAAAAAAAATATAAAAATGTGATTTTTTTCTAAAAAAATAAATGCAAAGCAAAGGTTTCTATGATCGTTTGCAATATCTATATCAGTAATTCCATAGATTATCTTTATTTACAGTAAACCTGATTGAATTTAGACAGGATATGCATTGAAATAATGACTTAATGGCATATTTCTATAATTGTTTGCAATATCTGTATCATTAATTCAATAATTTTTTCCCTTTTTCGCTTTTTATAAAAAACGTAATTAACATTTTGGCAATATCCCCGAAAAAAACATTTTTAATATTTTGGAAGCATAATCGATAAATTATTAGAGCATTAAACTCAAAAAGGTTTTCTGAATAAAGTTACCGACTCTTTAACTTCTAATAACTGAATCTTTTAACTTTAACTATTTCTTAAATTTTGGCTAATAATTATGTGATTTAATTGAAAGTTTTAGAGCGCATTACTCATGGTGAACCGGCTGGTCGCCAAAGGTGGCTAGTCTGTAATAAAGCTGTTACATCTGAGAAAGACTTGCATGACATGTACTTTCTATAGCTCCAAATTGTTAACCTTTAACTTGGATTTAGCATTTCTACAAAATCTATTGTCTGCTCGGCAAGTTATTTGGAAATTAATCCTTGGTAAATAAATGTGATTGAGTATCAATTTTTTAAAAAGTTTTTAGATAATTGTTATATTCCATTAAACATCCCAAAATTGTAAACAATAAGCTGACCAAATTAGATCGCAATTGAATGAACAGTTTAGGAAGGCATAAGTGACATACAGACAAACATTCATTTTCATTTATATAGATTCAAAGACAGCTTTATTCCCTTCTTTTTAAATTCTTGTCATAATTTTTGAATGCCTTAAACGATTAATAATATGCAATATTCAAAATTTAATTCATTTTTTTGAAACTTTTATGTCTTTCCATGCATTCATTTCGTTCAACCAACTTTGACAGCTTCAAATCCCTACCAGCCATCTCCCCACACAGCACGAGAGATCCACGAAGAGATTTACCTTGTCACAAATGCTCTTAAAGTTTCCAGTTAAATCGCGTAATCTTTCAAATAAAAGTACCGTGCACAAAAAAAAAAGTCTCAACTTAATCAAAGAAATTCAGACTTTTCCGAAACTCTTACTTCAGGTCAGAGTATACTTTTCCCACTTCAGAGGATTGTCCCTGTAAATCTCACCTAATGCCTCTCCCACGAATGCCTAAATCTCCCTTCTACAATTTGCTTACAGTCCTTCCTATCACACCTTCGCTACATTCTTGACAATGGTAATTCTTGTCTTTACGTGCAAGCGAGTTCTTGCAGAAACTTTTCGGTACCAACGCGACGAATGTCAATGCAAAAGAGCTCGTGTTTATTAACCTGCAAGCAAAAAAAAAGAGCTTTTCCAAACTGCATTTTGTCTTCTTTCGGCTTGCATTTTTTCTTGTCTTTTATGGACATCAGTCGAGTATTGTCAAGCTACGTTTTTCCCCCTTTTCCCTTATTTTTTTTTTATATAAACTCGATTGTGTAAATTCCGATACAACTCCTTTTTTTTCCTTCTTTCTGTTCCCTTAGATTTTATTTTTTTTATTGTTTGATTTTTTTTATTTGTTCATTTCCATGGTAAAGAAAGGATTGAAGATATAGTATTATAAAGTGGGTGGTACGGAATCCGAAAGTTGCTTCATTCATAGAATTTGAAATATCTGATTTCTGTACGATTTCTTTCAAAATGAATTTTTGCTTAGTTTGTAGACATATTTGACATTTTGAACAAAAAATAAGTTATTTTGAAATATAAAAAAAAAACTTTGCATTTTATTCTAAATATATTATCTAATATGAATTTACGCTAATTTTATTTTCATATTTTATTACTTATTTTTTCTTGTATGATTCAGGGAATCGAAATTTTTATTTTAAATAAATTTTTGATGTATTTGAATAATTTGGGGAAAATACATACATTTATTCAACATATTATCAATTTTTTTTTAAAGTACGCTTCAGAATGTCATAAAAAGTATTTCCTTTAATTAAACAAAATACCAGTGATAGATTTTACTTCGCTAATCTTAATACATTCAATGCATAGCAGAATAAAATTTATCACAAAAGAGAACAGAACAAATTACTTTCTATAAAAACTCTATAAATTTGGTTTATGTTCTATTTTCACAATGAAAACAAACTAAATGATATTTTTGTATAACTGAGATTCTTTTTTATACTGAACATTGCCATTTACCCAGCATAAATTTCATTATTATCCTACCCTTCACTACATTTATTGTTTTTTTTAAAATCAAATCAATTATAAAGTTATCTTCCCATTCATAAATTACCTGAAATCGCTAGTTTTCAATTTGATCCATATAAATTTGCTTTTAGTTCTTTTTTAAGGAATTTGATTTTAAAAACAATTAGATGCCAATCTGTGTATTATAAGTTTGTTTAAAAGAACACAAATACTTAAATTGGTTGAACATTTTCATGATTTTTTTTCTTTGTAGTACTTACAGACAGTATTACAATCTGTATTATATTACATCACCATATTATCTAATTTCAAAACCGTTTTAATGTTTTACATATCACATTGTAAATTATCGGGGATAAATTTGAATTAGCTAATAATTCAGGAGTCTAAAATAGAGAAACATGGAAATCATTTCGTAAAAATTATTTTCATTGACATTTATTTTACACTTGATTCGTAATTTCATATAATAATCGTTCAAATACTATTTAATTTATATGTTTACCACCAACTAATCATTCTCAAAATACCACACATAACAGCTGCGTTTTACTTATAAAAATGTTATTTGAAAACCAAGCAGATGAAGCATGTTATTTTTCCTTTTTTTTATTGTAACACTAGCTCTAATTTTCTCTAATTTTCAATTTTTAAACCATGGTAATTCATTCTGAAACCTCTCTTTAGCCAGGGAAACAAATGACCATTTTCAATTTCATAGTTGTTTTCATAATTTCACATAATAATCTTTCAAATACTATTTAATTTCTATGTTTATCACTAGCTAATCATTCTCAAAGCACTACACATAACAGTTGCTTTTTACTTATAAAAATGTTATTTCAAAATTAGAAGATGAAGCATGTTATTTTTCCTTTTTTTATTGTAACACTAGCTCCAATTTTCAATTTTTAAACCATGGTAATTCATTCCGAAATCTTTCTTTCGCCAGGGAAATAAATGAGCATTTTCAAAATTAAAACCCGATAAAAATTAAAACGATCTCCTATTTGTATTTATAGCTCAACCGCTTTCTTTTGCTCTTTTAATCTCTCTGTTCAAAGGAAAGGTGAACTCAACGTGTCGTGAAAATTCCCGTCCTTTCAGCTGTTAAAACAAAACGAGCACCACCATGATTATCTTATTTCCCTCTAAAAGACGGCACCCTGCCTTCAGATGGCACATTCTCAGCGCTCAGTTGTTTGGGACTGAAGCGTCTTAAAAATCAGCCCGGAGATGTTTGCGAAATAAATACTTAGACTTCGAAAATTGCAGCTGTTGAGGAATGCAAGTGAAAGATTAGCAAGGAAGAAAAGAATTTTAGGAATCGAAGGGTAAACAAAGGGAGGCTGGAATATAAAAGGGAAAACGTAAGTTCGATAGTAGGTTGCTTCTTCGCAGAGAATCTTAGATAAGTTCTTCAACACATTCTAAATAAAATTGGATGGCGACCGTTTTCTTATCATGGAGGTGGAATCGTGATTAAATTTATCGTTAGAAATGGTGGGGAAAGATTTTGAAGTGAGCTTTTAGAGAATGATTTAGACCTTTCTCAGCTAATTCAAATGAATTTGAATAATTTAGTAAGTTGTGGTAGCGATTCTTTAAATTTCAAGTATTGATTAATTATTCATTTTTGTGAACCAATGGATTGGATTTAGAATGATAAAATTAAATATTTCTAAGTAAAATAATGTTGGTGACCATTTTCTTATCATGGAGGGGAATGGTGATTAAATTAGTCGTTAGAAATGGCGGTGAAAGATTTCGGAGTGAGTTTTTAGAGTAAATTTTGGAAATGATTTAGATCTTTCTCAACAAATTCAAACGAACTTGAATAATTCAGTAAGGTGTGGTAGAGATACTTTTAATTTCAAGTATTATTAAATTATTCATTTTTATCAACCAATGGATTCAATTTAGAATGATAAAATTTACGGTTTAGCTTCTATTAGCATTATATTTGATTGGTCCAAAATACATTTGGTGAAAGCTATTTTCAATATATAAATAATTTATGTTTAGCGTAGGCTTTGGTTGGAATTCATAAACAATTTGTCAACGATGTAAAATTGCCAAAAAGATCAAAAATGACATTTAAACTACTTTCAGTTGGATAATGATTTATCTAACCCAAATGATAAATACAATTTATATCTTTATTGCTTATCTTAAAAAGCTATTATTTAAGAATACTAATAATTCAATAACTGAATGATAATGTTAAATGAAATTAGTCTAAAAGAGAAATAATAATGTTTAAAATAGTTCCATTCATGTCAACAATATCATTATGTATTTCCTATTACAATTCTTTTCTATAAATGGGACTGCTAACTAAGAAGATTCTGAATTGAGATATGAATGGTTCTCAAAAAAATGCTTAACATCATTTTGTGTATCTGCGTCATGGTAGTGTTATAATGATTTTATTAATTGCACGGAAAAAGCGGAAATCATAAAAATTGGACAATCTAGGTAATTCAAATTAATTCTGACTAAACAGAAATTATATTCTTAAAAGTATTTTGACATATGTTGTCACTATATTAGATAAATAAAATAAATTGTCTTACTCAACATTTTGATTAATTTATTCATATAAATAAGTGTCCTATAACGGATGAGATTTTTCACACATTCATGGGATATGAAATTTAAATATGGAATTCTAATTGATTTAAATTAGTATTTCAGCTGAATTCTTCCTAAAACAGTGGTATATGTTTACGGGATATGGAAATTCGTGCATGGGTGTAATATTTGGAAGGTTTTTGGTTACAAGCAATGACCTACAAATAGCAGGTAGGCCACGAGTTCCATGGAACCTAGACATATTCTGTAGGCAATGTGCATCTTAATTCCCTACAGAGCGCTCAACATTTCGAATTCACTCCGTGTTGTTTTTGTTTCTTTTGCCTATAGTGTGTTGTTACATGCATACCAGATGTGTCTATCAGGTTCAGAACTAAGGACTCAGATAAGAATAGTAAAACTCCGAACTCGGATAAATTTTTATTTCTTTTCAATGCGGCGACTGAACACTTGTGTGGAACAACCTTATTTTAATGAAGAAAGCCAAATTATTCAGCATGAATACAAGTAATAAAAGGATATTTATTGCCAGAAAAGATTATCACATATTATTAACCAATCATAAGTGTTTGTAAAAGTACTAAAAGTCCAATTAAGCATGAAATAAACAAGTTCTATACCATTTTCTCGACGCAATTCGAAAAATAATTTGTGTAACCACGCTATTGGTTCCGAGTTATCGAGTGTCCAGGGTAAGTGTCACCCTACCTTAGATCATCGCTTCTTATTTTAATGAAGAAGACCTAATTATTCAGCATGAATGCAAGACATATAAAGGGTATTAATTGCCAGAAAAGATGATAACATATTATTAACGAATCATGGATGTTTGTAAATGTACAAATAAACAAGTTCTGTTCAATTTTCTTGCCGCACTTCGAAAAGTTATTTGTGTAACCACGCTACTGGTTCCGAGTTATCGAGTGTCCAGGGTTAGAGTCACCAAACCTTAGATCATTTGTCCTTATTGTAATGAAGAAGGTCAAATTATTCAGCATGAATGTAAGACATTGTATTGGTCCATGCAATGGAGTCTACAAAGGAATTTAAAATGTCATGTTTTATGGCCCAAGTTTGGAGACTTTATTCATGGGAAATATGGGAAATACATGAGCATGTTGTAAACATCTTAGAATAGTTGATATTCCTATGAATTTCTGGTACACGTTTTCTAGAAATTGAATTTATTTCAGATTCTTCTCAATATACAAAGTAATATTTGTATGGATTCGAGTGATAAAAATTTTATTTCATTGCTTATTTTTCTAGATCTGCGAAAAATAGTTTTGATGTTTTAGCATATTAGCATCTTCTAAGTTAAATTTAAAGCCGTTTTCATCTTTCATTTCCAAAAAAGATTTTTTGTATCAGTAGATCAGAAGTATTTAATAGAATCGAAATAACTTGCCATTGTATTTATATTTTATTCTTATATCCTAAATTTAGTTAGTGTTTATAATGATTGCTGAAATCGGCATATTAAAGATCACGAATTCATTCATAATAAACACTAATTAATTCTTAACCATTTCAAAAATACTGAATATAATAGGAATTTGCGGTGCTTATAATGCATGTTAAAAACAGTGACTGATTTGAAATTACAAATTATTTTATTGAAAATTATTTTAACTGGAATCATTTTCAGAAATATTGACTATAAAGTACATTTTGAAATTTCTATGATTTTCCAAGTTATTTCAAAGCGTATTTTTTAATTATTTTTTTTTACTTTTAAGGAGTTCTAGAAAATTTCAATAAGTATTACATTATTGAAAAAATATTCAGTAAGTAATATTTCAGTAAGTAAAACAATATTGAAAAAATATTTTTCTTTAAATAGTAGAAATTTTGTGTTTTTATAAGTAACGAAATTTTTTAAAGGAATTAAATTGAAAAAAAAAGGATTTCAATTATGACAAAATATTGTGCATTAATATGTTTTTTTCACAAATTATTTATATATATATATTTGGAAAATAACAGAATTTGCTGAATTACAATTCATAAATGCGAAAACATTTGTATCGAACCATACCACATATGCCGGGATTCTTCAGTACATTATTAAAAAAAGTTTAATCGGATATATTTTGAAAATAATGCAATTTTTAAAATATATAATAAAATTAAAAAACAATTTCACATCAGAGTAAATATGGTAAATAAATAAGTTGTTTTTCTGAATTATTCAGAAATATATCGAAAAAAATAACAGAATTACTGAATTATCATTCTTAAATGTAAAAACATTCATATTGAAAAATACCACATCTACTGAAATTCTTCAGTATATTCTTAAAGAAAATTAAATCGGATTATTTTAAAAAATAACGAATTTTTTTTAAATATTAAAATTAAAAAGATTTTCAATTCAGATTAAATATAGTTAAAAAAATTAGTTTTTTCCCTAATTATTTAGTAATATACATAAAAACTAACTTAATTACCAAAAAAACACACACAAAAAACAAACAAACAAAAAAGCAGAACAAACACAAAAGCAGTTATATTGAAGTATACCATATGTACCAGAATTTTTGAGTATACCCTTGAAAATCCTTTATCGAATATTATATGTAATAATATATTTATGGTTTAAAATTAAAAAGCATTTCAATTCAGAGTAAATATGGGGAATTAATAATTTGTTTTAACAAATTATTTAGAAATATATTTGTAAAATAACGGTACTTACTGAATTACCATTTATAATACAGTTATATTGAGGAATACCATATATACCGGAATTCTTGAGTATACCCTTGAAGAAATTTTTATTGAACATTATAAGTAATGAAATTTTTTAATGTTTTAACATTAAAAAAGCATTTCAATTCAGAGTTAAAATGAGGAATTAATAATTTGCTTCATCAAATTATTTTATAATATATTTGTAAAATAACAGTACTTACTGAATTACCATTTATAAATACAAAGTTAAATAATTACCATTTATAATACAGTTCTATTGAAGTATACCATATATACCGGAATTCTTCAGTATACCCTTGAAGAAACTTTTATAAGTAATGAAAGTTTTTAATGTTTTAAACTTAAAAAACATTTCAATTCAGAGTAAATATAATGAATTAATAATTGGTTTTCCCTAATTATTTAGAAATATATTTGTAAAATAACAGTATTTACTGAATTGCCATTTATAAATACAAAGTTAAATAATTATCATTTATAAATACAAAGTTAACTAATTACCATTTATAAATACAAAGTTAACTAATTACCATTTATAAATACAAAGTTAAATAATTACCATTTATAATACAGTTATGTTGAATTATACCTTTGAAGAAACTTGTCGAATATTATAAGTAATGAAATTTTTTAATGTTTTAAAATTATAAAGTATTTCAATTCAGTGTAAATATAAGGAATTAATAATTTGTTTTTCCAAATTATTTAGAATTTATTAGTAAAATAACAGTACTTAGGGAATTACCATTTATAAACGTGAAAACATTTATAGTGAAACATGCCACATATTCCGGAATTCTTCAGTATATTCTGAAGAAACTTTTATCGGGTTCCCTATGATAATAAAATCCGCACTTAATGATCAGACAACGAAATTCAAGTATTAATTCTGGAGCTTAACAACAAAGTGCTAGAGAGAGAAAAAAAAACTTCTTTCAGCGGAGAAAGAAGCTTAAATTTTACATGTTTATTTTCTGTCACAAGAGAAATTCTTTTGGAACGTTATCGTTAAACATATTGAGAATTCTGGCTTGCTGATCTTCTGAATAATTAGGCCATAAAATCTTTTCTCTGGCTCCCAAAATCTAATAATGTTTCTTTCTAAACATAATGTTATTTTAACCCTTTTATCCCGTTAGTATCTGCTTTATGAGGAATAAAGTTCTTTCTCTTCTTTTTATCACATGGGATTAGAAAGCAGAAATTGCGGTCTGTTGCTCTTTTACATGGCAATTTGGTTTTAGTTTATTCTTCTGTAGTAACGGGGTACATTAGAGAACATTTTTTTCTACTTTATTGATTTCAATGTTTTGAATCTTATAAAAACTCAATTAATTCACTTTAAAATAAATAAATACCAAATAATCATCCAAATGCATTAAATAAATGTATTTTGTCATGATCTCTATTCCTCCTCAATAAAATGAATAGCACGAACTAAACTTTCATGGTCCCTAATAACGAAACTTGATTTATTTTTATAAAAACTCAATTAATTCACTTTAAAATAAGTAAATACCAAATAATCATCCATATACATTAAATAAATGTATTTTGTCATGATCTTCATTCTTCCTTAATAAAAGGAATTGCACGAACGAAACTTTCATGGTCCCAAATAACGAAACTTCATGGTAATCTACATGCAAAAACATATTAATGCTGAAATATATATTTACTGAAGCGTGAGAATAAGCAATTAAATAACTTCTAATAAAGATAAATAAAAAAATAATAGAAAGATTTAAAAATATACATAATAATACATAAAATTATGCCATTATTCATTAAGGGCAAAATGTTATTCCCTTAAATATCAGCAGTGCATATACAGTGCATAAAAGTATTCCTCCGAGAATCCAAAATTTAGAAACAATGTTTAGTTTTGTATTTGAGAATTAAATGAAATTTATATGCCAAACTGAGATTATCAAGTAATTGAGGCTCAATGTATGAACTAAACTTTCATGGTCCCGAATAACGAAACTTGAAGGTACTCTACATACACAAATACATTAATGCTGAAAGATATATTTACTGAAACTTGAGGATAAACAATTAAATAACTACTAATAAAGATAAAAAAAGAACGGAAAGATTTAAAAATGTACATAATATTGCATAAAATTATGCTATTATTTATCAAGGACAAAGTGTTATTCCCTTAAATTCCTGCAGTGCAAAAATATTCCTCTGAGACTCAGAAACAATGTTTAGTTTTGTATTTAAGAATCAAATAAAATTTATATACCAAAATGAGATTATCAGGTAATTGGGATTCAATGCTAAAACCTGGCAACCATTTCTTTTCAAACTCAGTATAGCATTTGAAAATGTGGTTGATGATGTTAATGGTATGAATTTGTTCCTATTAAGAATAAAATTGAGCAAGAGTTTATTATATTTTACTGATCGTTTTTGTTTAATCATATTTCTTCAGTTATATGCTGTACATACGCGGGTAATTATAGAGTGACAAATGTTGCGGTACATGCCCAAAACAATGTCTAAGAAAATACAGGTATTATTTAACTCTTACATTCCTTCCACTGAGGGCACCTCATAAAGGAGAACAATAAGATTCCGGCATGGTGGTTGGTACTCGCCATCCTGAGGGGTACATGAATAGGTGGGGCTGGTTGTCTTCCATCGATGACGGGATGTACTTCCCAAGGGAAGGGTTGTACCGTGGACTGTGATGACTCTTAGGATTCAACCACAGTTCCTGCCAATTTTATTGTATAAGGGGATTGTCTTCCATCGATGATGGGACGTACTGCCCAAAGGAAGGATTGTACCGTGGATGGTGATGGCTCTTATTATTCAACCTCAGTTCCCACCAACGCTACTGTTGTGGTGGGCAAGATTCTAAGAATACTTCAAATTTATTCATCCGATTATTAAATATATTATGTTAATGTGACGACACTGTCTCACCTTCGGGATCTAAAAATGAATGACTGCCAAGGCATGAAAGGACCCCTGATTTTTTTTTTGTTTAATCATAATTCTTCAGTTGTATGATGTATATACACATATAATTATAAATTGCCTAAAATTGCGATACATGGCCAAAACAATGTCTAAAATTATACAGGTATTATTTACCTCTTAAATTTCTTCCACTAAGGGCACATCATAAATGAGGATGATAAGATTCCGGCATGATGGTTAGTTCTCGTCATCCTGGAGGGTATATAAATATGTGGAGGTAGGTTGTCTTCCATCGATGACGGGACGTATTTCCCAAGGGAAAGGTTGTTAAGTGGACGGCGATGGCTCTTAGGATTCAATCACAGTTCCTACCAATGTTACTGTATATGGGTATTGGTTGTCTTCCATTGATGATAGGATGTACTTTCCATGGGAAGGGTTGTACTTTGGTCGGTGATGGCTCTTAGGATTCAACCACAGTTCCTGAGAATGTTATTTTATATGGGGGTTGGTTGTCTTCTATCAATGATGGGACGTATTTCTCAAGGGAAGGGTTGTACCCTGAACGGTTATGGCTCTTAGGACTCAACCACAGTTCCCACCAATGTTACTATTGAGGTGGACAAGATTCTAAGAATGGTTTAAGGTTATTCATCCAATTATTAAATATATTATGATAATGTGACGACACTGTCTCGCCTTCGGGATCTAAAAATGAACGATTTCCAAGGCATGATAGGACTTACCCAGACAGAAGAAGTCAGAAAATTCATATAGATTGGACAGAATACTGAAACACTAGCAAGCGATTTTCTAGAATTTACTTATCAATGGGTGGTACTTCGTAATTCAGGAGGAGAAGCTTCCGGTATGGTGTTTGGTTCTTGCTAAGCTTATGGGTACACGAAAAGATGTGGGTCTGGCTCCTCCCATTAATAACTGGACGCACTTCCTTAGTGAAGGGTTGTACCGTGGACGGTGATGGTCCTTGGGATTCAACCACAGTTCTGGCCAATGCTGTTGTTGAGGAGGTCCGGTCATTCAGATTTTTCTGTTTGTAATTGGGGAAGATTGGTATAGCCGATTATAGGTTACCTCGATCATTAAAAATGTTCATGTCTGCTAAGTTTCCAAGAGGTAAAATGTCTGTTCTATTATTTATGTGTTGATGAAAAAAAATCTGAAAAGGAGAAAGCAATCTTAGATTAGTTCATTTCCTTTCATTTAAAATGTTCGTGTTTGCTAAGTTTCCAAGCTGTAAAATGTATGTTCTGTTATTTATGTGTTGATGAAAAAAAATCTGAAAAGGAGAAAGCAATCTTAGATTAATATCATTTCCTTTCATTTAAAATGCTCGTGTTTGCTAAGTTTCCAAGATGTAAAATGTATGTTCTATTATTTATGTGTTGATGAAAAAATTCTGAAAGGGAGAAAGCAATCTTATATTTGTATCATTTTCTTTCATTGTTCTAAGGACAAGATTCTAAGTATGCAGCAACAACATGAAGAAAAAATCTGGTCACAAAAACACTGCAATTAAGTTCTATTAAACATTTTATCATCAATGATAAGATAATACTCTGATGAAGCTGAACACCATTTCCTATATCAAAATAAATGTTTACCAACTTTTAAAGTATATCATAATCTATACATTTGATAGTAAATTCAATTTCTCTATATAATATTATTTTGAAATTATGAACAAGTATATTTTAGTTAAATAATTCTCTTGCATATCTATCAAAAAATAAAACAATTAATAGTCTAGAATCTGCTGTTATGTTATTATAAAATGGTCCAAAAAAACACACGAAAATACGCCTATATTTTTGAAATTGAAATAAATATAGTCTGCATCTGAAGTAAACATGTTTGTCGTGATAAATGCTTGCAAATATTTTCCAACAAAATTGATAAATTTTAAAACTATATTATTCAGACAGTCAATTTACACCCTATTAAACTTTTTATCTCTTATTTTTACCTTTTTACCAGTTTTATTACATGTTCTAAAATTTCTATAATCGTAAACAAAACGTTTTATTTGGAAGTGAAGAAGGACAAATTAAATTTAAAATTAAAATTAGTTTCCTTGCACTTTTAAATATTTATTTACTACAACATGCATAATACTCTACTCAATTATTATATAGAAAGTATAAAATAGAGAATAGAAAAAAAAAATATGGGATTATTTACATAATTCTTTTCTATAAAAAATACAAATACAACAGAATATATTTAGATAATTGTTATATACAAAAGTTTTATAACCATATATATAATTCTATTATATAAAAAGAATATAAAAGCTTTATGCAATTGTTTCATTAATGAAATAGTCGTTCTCAATTATTTTTGGAGGGAAGGCTTTATGATATTGCATTTAGTTCATAGTAAACATCAAAATCTTTCACATTGCTTTAAATTTTGTATTTAATGATTTTTTTATAATCCTTTTCATACTCACAAGGGAAGAAAATTTCTATGATAATTGGTCTGAAATTATTAATAACTGTCCCAAAAAAACGAAAGTTGAAGAGTATTATTTTCATAGGAATTAACAGAATTTAATTCTTTGGAATTTATTTTAATTATAAAAATTATAAATGATATAATACGCTTTGAATTTCTTAATATATTTCTTACAAAAATATAAAAATAATAGAAATGATGTATGGGCTATGAAAACAAATATTCCAATTACAGTAATTAAGAGCTTTTTAAAAACCTTGAAAAAATAATTTATTACAAATCTTAGATAAAATATAAGTAATTGATTAAAACACTTTCCTCTGATTTGTAACAAAATTAATGAGTTTTTGTAACATTCCAGTTATTTGTAACTGTTTTTAAAAATCCCAATGCCTGAAATATGAGCCATGAGAAATAACATTAATTTTTTTTTCTAGAATTAATTGTGTCACTTAATTTACTTGATTTTAATTTTCCACTTTCTTAAAAATACTTTATTGAAATTCTTATTTAGGTTTCGAAGTTCAAGGATTATATCAGAAAATGTATTAAATCTAGTTTTTAGAATTTATTTTACAATGAGCAATAATCGTTTATATTTTAGAACGGTGAATGACTTTTTTCAGTTATATAGAAGACGGTTTCTATAGTCAAATGATAACTGTATTGAATTAAGGTTGGTGTTCAATAATATTTAATTATCAATATTTTTATTTGAACAATGTGTGAAAAACTTGAAGCCAGAAAATATTCCTTTCGATTCCCATTTCAAACTTTCTCATTAATATTGACTTTTTAAATACCTAAAATGATCACTGATTTGACTAAAATTACATCTTTAAATCTTTTATTATTTTTTATTTCCGTTAAAAAGCTGATTTATTCCTTTATACAGAACTTTTACAGATTTGAAAATTATTTATTTTTGCTTTCGTGGAAAAAGAAAAAATGATAACAATAACAGTAAGGAAACGTTCCGTATTTTAATAAACTTTTAATTATCTTTGTCTCATGTGTTTTGTAATAGTTTAAAAGTCATTAACAGCTTTTTGTACTCCTTAAACTTAATATTCTAAATAAAATTAAAAGTCAATTACAGAGTATCAATTTTAAAGATCTGAGTATTAAAATTTTGCTACCCACTGAAAAAATGTATTTGAATTAAATTCAATTTTCAGTTGAAATATTAATACATAAAGTAATTAAATTAGTAAAATAAAGTAAAAACTTGAAGCAATATATATATAGAAAGAAAGGAGGCCTAATTCTTAATATCTAAACATTCTTTAAGGTATTCGAACACGTTGAAAAGGTTGATTTTCGCATAAAGTGACATTTTTCAAAAATTCTTTTATTGGATATACCGGTCTTTGAGTTATATCCAAAACGCTTTTATTTTTGCCTTTACGTTAATTAGAAGTCAAGATATTAATATTTTCATAATGATCAATAAACCGAAAGTGGACATTCAAAATAACCGGAAATACCGATTTAAAGGGCCAAAAACATGCTAAAAGACAGATAAGAAGGTTGCGTATTCAAATCACGTCTGGGTTACCAATGTGTATATTGTCCATACCACATTGGTGACCCGGACGTAAAATTGATTTTAATAAAGCATGTAAAAAATAACATTTTTATTTAAAAGAAGGCATTAAGAATGTATTGCTGGTTAATGGAATATATTTATAAATCTCGAAAAAAGAAAAAGAAGAAAATGCAGCTGGTTCGTGCTTCACTTGATTAATCCGCTTGCAAGAACACTTTTCATAAATTGCGATGTCATCTTGGTGAAAACATAATCATCACTATCATCAATATCTGTGTTGGTGATTTACTTTCCTAATCGATATCTTGTTGGGAAAAATTGATAAAATAGTCGAATAGATTCCCAAAGAAACAAAATAATATAGATGACATTTCATTTATTTAAGAAGTAGATTGTTGTTCTCATAGTTCAAAGTATTTCTTAATTTTTTAAAAAAATTTTAAAGTAGTTGTTGGAATACAAGAGACATTGATAATGTTACGTCATTCCAAATTTCATTTTGTGATAAATAATGACATAACTAATTTTAAAAAAAGGATATTCTGCTGCTCTTGAATGTATTGACTTCCATTATATTATGTAATTGAAAAAGATCTTAAAATTGAATGGGAGTCATGTTTCCCAATTTTTAGATTTCCTCATTCTGAACTCAACCTCATTCTAAACCTCATTACAGACTTTTATACGAGAGAAAAAATGGATTTCAACACATGTATGGGTCGGTCGTAGTTCATTACAAGTACAAATATTTTAATGATATTGAAATAGACTTTTACATTTTGAAAAAAAAAATATTACATATGTGGCTCAAATACGAAAATGAACTAGAATTTACGCATAGATGAAGATTGTGAATAGGTTTGCATTAAAATTATCACCAATATATAGTAAAAAGATTCGCCAGATTCAAATTTAATAAAAAGTAAATGGAATTTCACATTAAAAAATTATTAAATCATAAGATATTCTTAAAAACATGTTGAAGAAACTGGTATTCCTGTTTGCCATATAGAAAATCAATTTTCAGCTTTTTTGGGGGGATTCAATTCCATTTCTAATAAATAATTAAATTCGATCTGTGTCCAATAGTTGTTTTCTGTTTATATCTATTTTCTGGAATATAGGACTTATTTTTCAATACTAGAAAAAGTCTTTTGAATGAAGAAAAATTTAGGGCATTTTACTAACTAATAAATAATAACTATATGGTATGCCAAGAGTTTTTTCAGCTTTTAGGGTAGATGAAGTATCCATTTAGCGATGGTTCAAAAGAAGAAAATAAAGTAGGAACTCCAATTGTAATGTACAACTATGGGAAAGAGAAAGATAAAAGTCTTGTGAGATTACCGAACCTTGCAACAAGTTTTCAGGCAGAAGTGCAAGCTTTAAAAATGGCCATAGAATATTGTAAAAGGGTGGAGGACGAACAGAAATGCTTAATTTTTTCCGATTCCCTGTCAGTTTTACAAGCCATAAAATCATCTCACAATTGTATTGAGGTAATAGGGACGATAGAAGAAAAGATAAAAAGTGTTAAAATTAACAAGTTGATAAAGTTGAATTGGATAAAGGCCCATATTGGGATATATGGTAATGAAAAGGTGGATTACTATGCGAAGTTGGCGGCACAGAAAGATAATATTGATAGTATTGTCCCCACATCAAGTGGTGTTATCAAAGTAGGTATTAAAAGAATATTAGATGAAGAGTATTAAAATCGCATTATTCTTCATGTAATATTCTAATACGAAGAATATAAAGTCCCCAAATCAAGTGGTGTTTTAAAAGGGGGATTGAGAGAAGAAATAAAACTGCAATGGTTTGACAAATGGTATATTCGAAAAAAGGAAGAGTCACTTTCGACTTTATTCCTAATCTGGAAATTAAAATAAGAAGATACCATCCATTTATAATTCAAATAATATCTGGACATGGGAGATTTCCTGCATATTTACAAAGATTTGGAAGAACGCAAGAAAATGAATGCATTTGTGGGGAAATTGGTACAGTTTAACACTATTAAATGGAATGTATGGAGATCTCAAAGTTAAGGAAGGACCTGAAGATTGACAATAATGATTTAAGTACAGTACTGATGGTACCAGGTCATCTCAAAACCCTGAAGGATATGATGTTAAAGATTGACAGTTTCATTCCAACTGTTTGAGAGAATGCAGATGGGGAGGAAGTCAGTCATTTACTACCCCGAAAGGAATGCCAGTTTGACTGATCGGTCAATGTAAGGTTGGACAATACTTATTCAGCAGTCGACCACAACAAATCCTGTCGATACTGCTACGCTCAGTGGTGGCGGGGTGGTCGGCTGTTTGCAAGAAGAAGAAGATGAAGTATCCAAAAACAATAGAACATGAGGTGTCAAAGTCAACGGACCATCGCTCAATAGGGATATTTGTCAGTAAGTAAAAGAAAAAGATACAACTTATGAAACTTAAGAAAGAAAATAATATAAATTCTTATCAGTGTAACAGTGCTGTTACATGAATTGTAATTATAAAAAAAATCTTACATAATATAGAACATTGATGTGGTCTGTAACACTCTGAATTAATAACGTTCAAGTAAATGTTCAATGGTCACTCCGATCAGAATAATACACATTTTATTTATTATCATTCCTGTTACTATGCCATTGTGGTATTTTCTGTTCTTTTAAATTTTCTTTATGCACCTCATCTAATGTGTTCTTTATCGCAACATAGAGCCCTTCATTTGTGTCATAATGCAATAAAAAACAGCTTTTTCTGTATGATTTACTAGAGTTATAAATAAAATTTGTAAAATGCTTTGCATATATTTATCGAAAGATTTTTAATCGTATGTGTTTTACATGTATTTATCGAAAGATTATTTGTTTCATATTCCATAGGGTTTTTGGTTTGAGCTTGATATAGTAATTTCGTTCATGATAATTTATATTTAAAGAGTTTTTATTTCTCTGCCTGTAAAATATATTGAATGAAATCTCAACATTTATATGAACTGCAATTTCATTACTGACAGAATAACAAATATTAAGACTTTTTTACGTGAGTAAAACAAAGTATTTGAAATCATTTCAAATGGTTGAATGTATAAACTCGTTTTAAAAACAAAAATGTAAATTATATGTTTTATCAGGAGACAGATGGATCAATTTAAAATATTACCTAGAATTTAACTACGTAATTACTTCTAAAACACACTTAGTAAAAGGTTGGAGTGAAAATTTTTTAATTTTTAGTCAGATGTTTCTTCTCGTTTTACTTCCAACTGTGTTGCAACTTTAAATTCAAGTAAACGCGTATAAAATTTTATTTTACAACACAAATACATTGAAATACATCCACAATTTATGAAAAGTTATAACTAGATCTTCTGTAGTTAAGAATGTTTCCCTCTTATATATAACAAAATCATTTAAGATATCCGACGACGTTCGAAGGAAAAATTTTCAAGAACTGGATTTTTAAAAAACTATTTAAAACTGTGGATTTTAGATGTATCGCTAATTATAATACAAAATACTTTAAATGCAAAAAAATTGTTTCAAAATATAATACATTGTGAGAAATAGGAAAATGGGTAGTACATTTTAATGAAACTGAACCAAAACGGTTAACACTCGACACTAAATTGTAATGCAGAAATACAATTTTTCTTCGTACACAAGTTATAGAAAACAATGATGAGTGAAATGAACCAAAATCTAAGAAAAATGTTCAGATGCAAAGAAATTATGGGTGCATGAACTTACGACTTAATTTTCCTAAAGACACCTTTAAATGAAAATGTATTTCACCCACAATGAAACTTTTGGATCAGGCCTTTCTTTTCCTAGAAAAGATTAAACTGTTTCGGAAAAAGAGAAAAGCATGGACTACAAGAAATAACAGTAAAAATTGACCATTGTAATCTATAAACCGAGTTTTAAATGTAGACGGATACCTTAAGGTACTGGAAAGACTAATTTTTTTTTACATTTGTATAAATATTTTATTTTAGTTTGAGACTTTACCTTACAGAATAGTGTCAAAATAAAATAAACTAACTTTGCCTTTTTTTTCTACCTTTAGGTGAGCGGCATTCTCTCAAACACCGGGCATAGCGTTGCTTTCCGCGTGTCCAACCCCCAAACCAGTGTTCCAATCAACATCACTGGAGGGCCGTTGTCATACAGATATCGATTTCATGAACTGCATTTGCACTATGGAAGGACTGATGACAGAGGATCCGAGCATACAATATCTGGAACGGCGTTTCCAGGGGAGGTAAGACTTTCATATAATTATCTATTGGGTTGAGGAATAAGTTTGTAACGTTTTTATCAAAGATTGTTTTAAAAGAAAATTATTAGTAAAAACAATCGCTTATGTATTCTCTTATGTTGTTTACGACCTCCTCCCACCTTTTGTCGCTGCGGTTCCACCAAAACTCACTTGGTCTGGTTTTTAATTCCCTCTTTATTGTCAAAAGGTAACCCCCCTCATATAGTTCTACCGGGAGTGGAAAAGATGGTAATCCAACTGCGCAAGATCCGGAGAATGGGGGGGGATGCTTAACCCCTTAATTTTTTTATTCAAGAAAATTATTCAAAACTGAGTGTATGTTCAATATTTGCATTCAGTTCTAATTTTTTAGTTAATTTTTAGATTGAAATTTTAAAAAAATAATCAGAAAAGTCAACATTCAGGGTTATTATGACTGAACGTTAGCTTTCCAACAAAGAGAGAAAAAAATATGTGTTTTAAGCATTCAAACATAATTTTATTGCATTTACACAAAATTTAAATAAATACTAGTAATTTTTTTCTTCTGTCATAAATTTTAAAGCATGAGATGCATAGGTCAACATCACAATTAGGACAATAGTACCGAGTTTCCTTTCTGCTGACATCTTGTTTAGAATAAATGAACTATCTCTAAAAATATAAAGCAAATAGTCTGGGGCGGCCATCTGGTGTATATTTTGAAAAATAAACATGATTCTGGGCATAAGAAAGAGATTGTTTCAATATTTTTGGCGCATTACTTTTGAATATGCCAGCCCGGAAATATCACGGGCGCGAGAAATAGAGGTAGAAATTTCACGCTGTCATTTTCACGGGAGTGAGAAGGAAGGGGTTAAAGACCTCAATTCAAGCTCTTGGTGTGCGGCTTTGATGACTTGGGTAACATGGGACCTGACGTTGTCGTGAAGGAGTATGGTTTGGCCTTGTCGATGGGGTCTTTTCAGTCGCATAGCCTCTTTCATGCGGTGTTGTGGGGCTATGTAGAGCGAAATGGAGACCACGACATTCCGTTCGAGCATTTCCCAGTACACTATGCCCTCCCAATCCCCCCTCAAACGCAGATCATGGTCTTCTTTGGATGGACCATTTCCGTGCTGCAGACTTGCTTATAACACCTTCTCCGTATTTTTTGCAAATGTCCCGTGCTGCTTAAGCAGCTTTTTGGCCGGGTTTAAAAGCGAAGAAGAGCAGGTGTCGGAAATGTTGATTTTTACCTCCTGGATATTCCATTTCTGAGATTTAAAAGTAATTAAAAATTAAGTTACTCAAAAAGACGATTAGCACAGTTTTGTAGAGCAGAAAGAGCTCTATCGAATGAATAATATACATTTTTTCAAACAGCAAAAAAAAATCGTTATAAAACAACGTAAATATAAAAATGCTACGAACTTATTCGCCAACCCAATAATTGCGTACTCAAAATATATAGAAGTTTAATCAGATCAAAACTGGCTGTGTTGTATACGGATATGCTGCGGAATCTATATTGTTATATAAATACTCTGCATAACTGAATTATTTCAACGGGCGTACACTAAATCGGTTGAGAAAGTGTACGTATATTGAAGGTCACGAAACAGGAAATTGCATGTTATAACAAATACTAATCTTGTAAAAACATATTTCTTTTCACTTTTTAAATCATATTTATTTATTTTTTATTATATGAAGGTACATAGAAAACAATATACTGAAAAATTCAACACATAGGAAAAAATTTAAAAAAATGAAAACCTGTAAAACTGACCGTTTTTTATCGTTCCTGTGTGACTCACATAATACCGTTTTCGAGTCCGTTTTAAGGTTAAGAAGTAGCATAAAAATTCAATCTATGAACTATTCTTATATTCATATATTAATATATTATATTAATTTTTCAAAATACATTATCACTAGAAAAATTATTTATATTTGAACAAATATGCCAGAATCACTTAGATGCGAACATTTCTTTTCATCTGGAGTGTCTGGAGCACTGCTTCATAATAGGATCAGTAAACTGGATGATATGTCGAGGTCCAAGTTTTTGCGCCATCTGTTAAGGCTTGTTTAGCACTAAGGCACTAACAGGGAAATGCGTTTTTAGAGATGCTGTTCAAATAAATATCTGAATTACAGTAAAGGTTCTTTATACGAGGGGTATATGTTCCATAAATATGCCGCGAATACAGAAACCATGAATACGGAATGGCCATTTATATAGGATTACAGGGTATATATTCCAAGGTGAAAAATCAACAACAAATATATAAATTTGAAGTTTTTGAACATTTTGATTAATTATCTTAAGGCTTAGGCAATGGTTTGTAGAATTTTGTAATTTTTTCTTGCTTGGCAGTTTTTAAAAACTCCTTCGATTCAGACTTCGATTTAGCAGTCGCATTAGCATTTTGCCTCTTAATAATAAGACTTCGTTCCCTAGACGGATCAATGTTCATAAAGAAATCTCAAAGCTCATTTGCCATTCTTAAACCTTTACTAAGATTTTTCAAATTAAATGTCACGTTTCTAGTGTTTGTTGAAGCCTCTTCTTCAATGGGCAGTGAATTTAACATTTATTCTAAGTCGGTTTCAGTCAGATCTTCATCTTGCGATTCAAGAAACTCCTGAATGTCACTTGATTCTATCTGTTCGAACCCATCTCGTCCTATTCCATTCGTGATTTCGGCTATGTTTGCATTTTAGTATTAACAACATACTTTAGACAAAATTGTAATAAGATCTATTTTACTTTTTTATTAGTCCATTTGAAGGCATTTACAAAGGATTTCGGGTTGGAATCCCTTTATTATTATGTATATACTTATTAGATCCGCGAATAAAGAAATTTTTATCTGCGAATATAGGAATTGGTTCGCTTTTTTTTAATCCGCGAATAGTGAAATCGAGAATGAAGGAAGCCCGAATAAGGAGCTTTTACTGTATTTCAAAAAGCATCCACTGAAACCGGTTGAAAAAGTACACGTATATTGAAGGTCACGAAATAGGAAGCTACAAAGTCAATCCATTCAATTGAGCTAAAATTAGAATAGGTGTGACTGAAAGGAATGTTAGTTTGACTGCACGGTTAATGTAAGGTTGAACAATACTCAGCAGTCGACCACAACAAATCCTGTCGACACTGCTACGTTCAGTGGTGGCGGGGTGATCTTCTGTATGCAAGAAGAAGAAGGGGTGACAAAAAGTCCATTGCTAGTGGTCTTACAAGCTGCACCTATTCTAATTTTAGTTCGATTGAATAGATTGACCCTGTAGCTTCCTGTTTCGTGGCCTTCAATATACGTGTACCTTTTCAACCAGTTTCAGGGGATGCTTTTTGAAATAATTCAGATATTTCTTTGATCGGCGTCTCTAAAAACGCATTTCCCTGTTAGTGCTTTAGTGCTAAACAAGCCTTAGCAGATGGTGCTAAAACTTGGACCTTGAAATATCATCCAGTTTACTGATCCTATTATGAAGCAGTGCTCCAGACACTTTTAAATGGTGCAGAAAGTGATTTCAGGAATGAAAAGAAATGTTCGCATCTAATTGATTCTGATATATATGTTCAAATATAAATAATTTTTCTAGTGATAATGTATTTTGAAAAATTAATAAAATACATACTCCTGTTGACACTGCTACGTTCAGTCGTGGAAGGGTGGTCGGCTGTATGAAAGAAGAAGAAGGGGTGACCAAAAGTCCATTGCTAGTGATCTTACAAACTGCACGTCCCAAGTTAAGGGTCAAAACTGTACGTTAATAAAACTAAACTCTAAATGAATGGGAGAATATGGTAATCTAGAAAAAGTAGAAATGTGAAGAATATTCCGAACATGAGGATGAAAATCGGCTGTATTATTAAACGGATTCTTGCTTATCCAGGAGATACAGAAACAGTAATGAATTACGGTTAACAAACGAAATGCCCATTTTGGTCAGTGCCGTTGCGAAAGAGGTTTGTGCATATGTTACTCGCATTGGTGGTCATTTTGTAAATCATAGTATAATCATCTATATAAATAAAAATTAATATTTCTTTGTATATCTCTTATGCGCTGCCTTACGGCACATCCGATTCCGATAAAAATTCGACGTCATATTGCTTGTATTTACGCGAAGGTTATAGGCATAATACAATCATCTAAAGTATAAAAATATTTTTAGATCTATTTACCGCATCTTTTAACCATTGATTAACTACCAAATAACTCACCAAGGTAACACAACAGATTCAGTATTGATCCTAAATTCAAGCTAGATGTTGATATTTCGGAGCTATTGTACATAACTGCAATCTAAGTCTTTCTTTGAGGTATTAGTTTAATTAGAGAGTGTATCAGAAAGTGTAGGGGAACCTATTCTATAGCTTTAAAATTGTAACTTTTTTTTTTCATTTCTAATTTATGAAACTGATAGTGATCTATAATTTCTCATCGTAAGAACTGAACTCGAAATCTTCACCTACATGTGAAACAATCCTTGCATTTTATCAATTGAGCTACTGCCTGTTAACTAATTGACTACTGTTTGTCGATATCAATTTTCATTACAAACAGTTAAAACTATATTTAAAATATTAAAAATAATTTAAATTTCATTAATGAATTAATATTTGAAAATCTTTATTAATATCAGTTGCCATTGTCCTACAAGCTTAAAAAAATGTATTTGAACTTGTGTGGATTAATAAAAAGTATTTTATAAATGGCTGAAAATTCTGAACAAGATATATGAATAAATATGTTTAGGGAGAGTGTGAATTAATAATAGGAATTGAAAAAACAGTAATTGTAGCAACTCAAAAGAGCTTTAGTATTTCAACAACGTTTTTCAATTCAAACGAAGCAAGAATGGTATTGAAGCAACTACAATGTGTGAACTAACAGTGGGAATTGAAAAAAAATATTGTAAAAATGCAAATGAGCTTTAGTATTTCAACAACGTTTTTCAATTCAAACTAAGAAGTAAGAATAGTCTTGAAGCAACTACAATATGTTAACTAATAGAATTAATCGAAAAAACAGTAATTGTAAAAATTCAAAAGCACTTTAGTATTTCAACAATGTTTTTCAATTCTAACTAAGCAAATAAAAATAGTCTTTAATCAACTACAATATATGAACTAATAGTAGGAATTGAAAAAAACAATAATTATAAAAATTCAAAAGAGCTTTAGTAATTCAAAAACGTTTTTCAATTCAAGCAAGTAAGAATTGTCTTGAAATAACTACAATGAGTGAACTAATAGTAGGAATTGAAAACAAAAAAACAATAATTGTAAAAATTCAAAAGAGCTTTAGTATTTCAACAACATTTTTCAATTGAAACCAAGTAACTACAATGAACTAATAGTAGGAATTGAAAAAAAAACCCAGTAATTGAAAAAATTCAAAGGAGCTTTAGTATTTCAACAACGTTTTGCAATTCAAACTAAGCAAGTAAGAATAGTTTTGAAGCAACTACAGTCCTATAATATTTTGTAAATTTACAGTAGCTTTTATATTATTTCCCGCATAATTTCTTTATAGAACTCGTATTTTCATAACATTCTTCAGTTTCCCTTTTGTTGACACTTATTAATATACATTTATTAAAATTAGTGCGAAGAGAACATTCAGAGGAAGAATAACTCCATCAGATCTACATTGAACAATAAACAGACTTTTCCTTAACTTATTGGTATTCTGCTCAAAGAATATCTTCGGGGTCTTACAAACAGTGAAAGTGAGACAGAGGATAAACTAGATTTCCCGTACTAATGCAATTACTTATTCGGAGAGGTCTAGCTGAGAAAACCATTCCTCAGGAAATATATCCTCTAAAGAAAGTTAACGCTCGAAAATTTAAAGCTCTTCAGCGAATCTAAGAAAAATTTGTAATGTTTCAGATAAAATATCAGTTACATAAATTACGCAGTAGAAAATCTATGTGTCGCGTTTACTTTATTTATTTATTTTTTTCTTTTTGTAACAGTAAAAAATAAAACTGCATCGCATTAATAAGTTTTTTAGCATAAATCTTATCACGATATTATTTATCTTATAGTTTAACGTTAAAAGCAAAATTGAAAATTCTTTTCTTTTGCAGATTTAATCCTACGAGAATTAGATTCCTTTTCTTAAATGTAAATAGAAGCACTACACCCTGCAAGATGCATAAATTAAATTTTAGACTTTTTTTTATCCCTTTACAGTTGTAGAAGCAAGAAAGGAAATACGTTTTGCAGATACGATAATTGCTTTTTTAAATATTCGAAAACAATAGTTTTTTTCTTATTCCTTTTTTTAAATAGTCTAAGTAATTATAATAAATCAAAATTTCTCTCATATTAGGGTTAACTTTTATTTTCTTCATCTAAGCTCACATACTCTTAGCATCTATCACACCGTAGTAGCATCCTAAACATGAACATGAGATGCTGCCTCATAAGTATGGGGATTCTCGCTACCCTATAAGTAAATATTCGAAAACAATAGTTTTTTCTTATTCCTTTTTTAAATAGTCTAAGTAATCATAATAAATCCAAATTTCTCTCATATTAATGTTAAATTTTATTTACTTCATCTAAGCTCGCATATTCTTAGCATCTATCACATTGTAGTAGCATCCTAAATATGAACATGAGAAGCTGATTCATAAATGTGGGGGTTCTCGCTTCGCTATAAAAACAAATTCGCTATACGTATGCTATAAATAAATATTCGAAAACAAAAGTTTTTCTCATTAATTTTTTAAAATAATCATAATAAATACAAAATTTTCTCATATAAATCTTAAAGTTTATTTTTTAAGCTCGCATACTCTTAGCATCTATCACACCGTAGTAGCATCTTAAATATAAATATGAGGTTGTATCAAAAGCATGGGGATCCCCGCTTCGCTGTAAGTACAGCATTGGTAGTGTGGTTGTGTTGACCCCTCCTAATAATGGGTTGTGCTCCCTATTGAAGAATCTGCTACATAGCCTGGTGAAGTCTATTTTAAAACTGGCCATAGTACCTATAATACTATTTATGCTGGCCTATTATTCACATACGCTGAACGACTAAGAACCAGATAGGAGACAACTTTGTTTCAAAATACTCGTAATATTTTTGTGAATTTTTTTAATAAATTGGTTAATTAGATAGATTAGATATTTTTATGGATTATTACATATCACTAATATGGGGAGGAATTTAATGCTATTTAAAAAAATAATCAAAAGAATAATTCTTTCTTATTACTTAAAAAAAAGTATGTCATAATAAATGTAAATTTATTTCATATTAAGTTTAATATATATTTTCTTCATGCAAGCTCGCATACTCTTAGCATCTATCGCACCGTAGTATCATCCTAAATATAAATATGAGAAGCTGCCTCATAAGTATGGGGATTCTTGCTTAGCTATAAATACAGGTTTGGTAGTGGGGTTGTGTTGGCCTCTCCTGATAGTGGGTTGTGCTTCGTATTGGAGAAACTGCTACATAGGCTGGTGAAGGCTATATTGAAGCTGGCTATAATACCTATAATACTATGGGGATTCTTGCTTTGCTATAAATACAGGTTTGGTAGTGTGGTTGTGTTGACCCCTCCTGATAGTGGGTTGTGCTTCGTATTGGAGAACCTGCTACATAGGCTGGTGAAGGCTATATTGAAGCTGGCTATAATACCTATAATGCTATTGATACTGGCCTATTATTCCCATACGCTGGACGAATATGAGACAGTTTGGAAGCAATTTTGTTTTAAAATATTCGTAATATTTTGTTTGTTTTTTTAAAAAAATATCTTTGGTAATTATATAGACTAAGTATTTCTCATGAATTATTAAACATCACTAAGAGAATTAGTTATATTATTGTCCCTTTGTAAAGCAATTCTAGGGCAATTTGGGGACGGACCTCGTAGTTTTGACGAGGGTGACACCTTATTTGGCACCCCTGCTCCAGACTTCCACATCACACCAGAGGGAGGACATTTGGTCCTTACTTATTTAACGTGCCTTATATCCGGTTACACAACGTTTCTTCTGTAGAGTTGGGTTTAGTTTATTTTAGTTAGATTAACGTCCCGTTGTAAAGCAACACTAGGGCTATCTTGGGATGGAACCCGTAATTTTGAGCCGTGTTCAGATAACGAGGATGACCCCCTCACAAGCCGGTTCTTTGGTGGAATCGAGTCTCGAGCCTAAAATCCTCCAATTCCAAAGCCGAGACCTTACCACCAGGCCACCGTGGCCCAAAGAATTGAAATTCAAACCTGAAATCTTATCCTTAGGCCGCCACTGCCTACATCAGTAAAAGGTGGGGGTAGCTATGAATATTTTTTTTAAATAAGGAAAAGAGTATTAACATATTTTACTTTATTTTTAGACGAAATATAAAGTATCAATAGTGTGATGATCATAAGAATAAGGAATATGTAGAACATTTTTCTCCAGTTTGATTTTAGAATTACAATTTTCAATTTATGATCAAAAATATTTTTTAAACAGCTAAACTAAAAAAATAAGGTAGAAAATATATTTTAATAATATTTCATATTAAGTAAATAATTAATTTCAAATCATAGGAAAGATAATGTTTTGTGATTTTTTTAGTATATTTGATTAATTAAGATAAGACATTTATTAAGGATTATTGAACATCACTAAGAGACGGTGAAACCTAAAAACATTTTTAACATAGAAATCGAGTATTAAGAATTTTTTTTAATAGTTTTAGACGAAATGTTAAGTGCCAATAATTTGTGATCATAAGGAACGTGTGGAACATTTTACTCTGGTTTGATATTCATTTTGAAGTTTTTAATTTATAAGCAAAAAATTATTTCAATAACTAAATTAAGAAAAATAACTTAAGTCAGAAATATATTTTAAACTTTTAAATAATAAGCAAATAAGTAATTTCAACTTCTAGGAAAGATAATGTTTTGTGATTTCTTTATCGAATTTGGTTAATTAAGATTAGACATTTATCATTAATTATTAAACATTACTAGCAGACCGATAAACCTAGAAATATTTAAAAAAATAGAAATAGGGTATTAAGAATTTTTTATATATATATTTTTAGACGAAATGCTAAGTGTCAATAATTTGATGATCATAAGAAACATGTGGAAAACTCCACTCTGGTTTGATTTACAATATTCAGTTTTTAATTTATGAGCAAAAAAGTTATTTAAATAGCTAAATTAAGAAAGGTAACTTAAGTAGGAAATATAATTTAATAATATTAAATAATAATAAGCAAATAAGTAATTTCAATTCGCAGAAAATTGAATTTTTTAATAAATTTGATTAATTAAGATGAGATCTTTCTTATGAATTATTAAACATCACTAAAATACGGAAATACTTAAGAACATTTAAAAAAAAATAGAAACCGGGTATTAAAAATATTTTATTTTATTTTTGGACGAAATGTAAAGGGCCAATAATGTGCTGATCATAAGTATAAGGAATATGTAGAACATCTAGTCCAGATTTTAATTCCGTTTTACATTTTCTTATTTATAAGCAAAAAAATGAATTTAAAGGCGAAATTACATTTTAATAATAAGTAATCCCAAATTATATAAAAGTAAAATTATAAGTTCGCTCAAAGCAGAGATCGCAACTAAAAAAATCGAATTAGGCCTAAGAATCCACATTCTGGTAAAGATTTCGGAGCAGCAAGCTTCTTATTCGATTGTATCGGAGCCTTGGAAACACTGCGTCCCATTTTACGACATTTAAGACTGAAATAGGAAGACTAATCTGGATCTTGATGGCTTCAAACAGACTTCGTTTATGGAAAGTCGATTAATTGTTTCGTTTATTCATCGTTTACGAACAGCCTGGTTGTCCGATAGAGCTTATCCATTTCAGATTTGGTTGGCTGTAATGTGAAGGGCCATTGTTTAAGAATTTACTCAAACGGGCATTTATACTCTTCTAACAATGAGAGAAACCAATCTTTAGAGCAAGTCTCAGTAATTTTCTTTCTTAACCTTCCAGCGGGCGGGCGTATGTGAGAGATACACTAGCGATGAATTTCGGTTTATAACTTTAGATCTGGTGGCACTGGGAACGCCTGTCTTTGGCTATTTGTCGCCCTCCCTATGACCTACTTTCAGTTATCGTCGTAAGTTTGTTGCATTAATAGGTCCCTGCCTATCACATATTTGTATTTTAGAGATACGCGCGACCGTTCATGTAATTTTTGTCACATCTGATTTTGTATGATTTTACAAATAAATCCGTATTGTTTTAGACTGGCGACAGCTAGCAAATGCACTTATGAAGGAAAATGTTGAAAAAATCCACCCACATCTCTAAAAAGTAGGCTAAAATTAAAGGTACTAAAAAGAAAAGCCGAACTAGGTATTGAAGAAGTGGAAGATGCGACGTCAGGTAAAAACCCTGTCAAAAAGAAAAACGGGGTCTAGAATTTGGTAGGAAAATATGGATAAATACCAGAAAAGGTTATTAATTGCTTCAAGGAATTATTCATTTCAAATTTTTAATTATCTTGCTAAAACACAATAAAATCCTTTATTTATCACAATTATTCTCTTTTAAATGATTTTCAAACTGAATTTGATAGGAAAATATGAATAAATACCATCAAATGCTGTTAATTGCTGCAAGGAATTATTCATTTCAAATTTTTAATTACCTTGCTAAAAACACAACAAGATCCTTTATTTATCACAATTATTCTCTTTTAAATAATTTTCAAACATTAAATTTGATAGAAAAATATGAATAAATACCAGCAAAGATTGCTGTAAAGAATTATTCATTTCAAATTTTTAATTATCTTGCTAAAACATAATAAAATCCTTTATTTATCCAAATTATTCTCTTTTAAATAATTTTGAAACATTGAATTCGATAGGAAAATATGAATAAATACAGCAAATGTTGTTAATTGCTGCAAGGAATTATTCATTTCAAATTTTTAATTATCTTGCTAAAGTTTCTAATTGTTATCATTTATAATGCAGGGGTTTTCATTCAATTAAATGCTATCGCTCTACTATATACTTTTTCAAAGAAAGAGAAAAGGTTTTTTTTAAGGAATATAACTATTTGAAATATTTATTTTATGTAAAGATCCTTCAAAAGATTAGTGAAATTATTTTCCTTTTAAAGTACAGCCAAATCATAATTCCTTGTAGCCCGCAGGTTCGTATAGAATTAATTAAAAATTATAATTAATAATTATTTTTGTTTAGAAGCTTCTTGAAAAGATATTTTTCTGTTCATCTTTAATTTGAATGATTTAAGATATTATTTTATATTTATCATTTTACTATCACTTCCAAATATGATGTATTTTACATAATTTATATCTAACAGTATGTTTTTACACCATCACAATTTTTTTTCGAAAATTGAAAAGTAAATTGAATTTCAGATTCCAAATAAATATTTTCTAAAAATATTTTGGTAGAGCGTAGGAGTTTATTAGGATGATACGCAATATTTAAATTCCTACTTTTTTTTGGAAGACTAGTACTTATTAATTTAGAAGTTCCTTTTCCAGAATAGTGATGAATAAGCTAATATGTGAAATAAATCCATATCGAATAAATTTTTAATAAATTGGGAAGTTTTTTTATAAAAATTAGAAATTAATTTAAGACATTAAAAATTATTTAAACATCATAAAACAAGAACAGCATAAGTTTGCTTGAATTATTCACGTACAAGTCATTGACGTATAGACCGACTGAAGTTTAAAACCTCATAAATAAAAATATCTTCAATATTAGACAGTTTCTTAATTTTTTCATTGATAGATACAAATTCAATAGTTTTTCGTATTTTTAAATTTTCCTATTTAAAAGTAAGAAAAGACTTTGGAAAAAAGCTGATTTTTGACTTATGGGTTGGAATTTTTCTGCAATAATGCTCATTTTGATAAAGTTATTTTTGTATAAGTTATTTTTTCAAATCATTGCTATGAATATTTATAATGAGTATTTTAAAACACATAAATTTTAATTTTTACCCTGCAAAACTGCCTTAGCTTCATATCGGTTTTTTAAATCATTTACTTTGAATTTATTGTACTGAAATTTATTGAATTTATCTTACACTTAACAAAAATGGATTTTACACCGTAAAATTTTATTCAATCTAATTATCTCCTCATCGAAATATGCTTTAACGAAGCTCTTTCAAAATAATTCAGGTCATAATGGCCATGTGGTCATATCGGCCTTTTGAACCATTTACTTTGAATTTATTTTACTCAAAATTAATTGAATTTATCTTACACTTAACAAAAATGGATTTTACACCATGAAATTTTATTCAATCTAATTTTCTCCTCATCGAAATATGCTTTATCGAAGTTCTTTCAAAGTAATTCAGGTCATAATGGCCATGTGGTTAGGTCTTTTCTGCGAGATATGAAGGTATCCAGGTTCAAACCCGATTTCACGGTAAAACCGTTATGTAAACGGATCTGATGTAGTGTAAATCAGTCTGATGCAAATGTCCTCCCGCTGGTGTTTTATGGGAATACCAGCTCAGGCGCCGTCCTTGTCATCTGGCTGCGATTCAAATTGTCAAGGTGCATCCCAAAATAGCCCTAGTGTTGCTTTGAAACAGGTCTTTGCTATAACACTAGTAATTCTTGTTTTTCTTATACTCTAGAGTTTAGATATATTAACTTCCCGTTGTAAAGGAAGCCTATGGCTATGTTGGGACGGATCTCGTAGTTATGAACCCAGGTCAGATGACGAGGACGACACCTGAACTGGTATCCTCTTCTCCACACAGAGCCACTGTGGCAAAGTCTCGGCTTCGGAACCAGAGGGTTTCAGGTTCGAGCCTCGATTCCACGGAAGAACCGTCGTGTAAGGTGCCTCTTGCACGTTAAATCTGTCAGGCCAAACGTCCTCCAGCTGGTGTGGTGTGGAGAGGAGGGTGCCAATTCAGGTGTCATCCTCGTCATCTGATCTTGGTTCAAAATGACGAGGTGCGTCCCCAAATAGCCCTCGTGTTGCTTTATAAAGGAACGTTAATATAACTAAACTAAAACAAAAAACCCTCACCACACCACACCAGCGGGAGGACATTTGGCCTGACAGATTTAACGCGCAAGAGACCATATTACACGACGGTTCTTCAGTGGAATCGAGTCTCGAACCTGAAACCATCTGGTTCTGAAGCCTACACATTACCATCAGGCCACCACGGTCCCCAGGTGTGGTGTAGAAGTTTGGAGGTGGGGGTTCCAGCTCAGGTGTCGTTCTTGACATCTGTCTGCGATTCAAAATGACGAGGTTCATTCCAAAATACTCCTAATGTTGCTTTAACCTTCCAGCGGGCTTGGCCGTCATACCAACATGAAATTTCGCGACTATTTCCCACACACGCTATAGTAAATTGTAAATTTTCAAAAGTGTAACTATTAAAATTATATTGTAAATAGCTTAGGATTAATAACTACAATCAATTTTAACATTTTTTACTTAAAAAGAAGCAGAAACAATATAAATATAGATTGCAATAACAATATAAAATGACCACAGGTTAACTGAATTGATTTAAAACTAATATAAATGAAATTGCCAATATTTAGACAGAGCAATTTGCATATAAAATATAGAAGTGCAAAAATACAGAATTTAAGCATAAAAAGTAAAAAGTAATTGAAAGTTAGATATGAAAAGGAAGAAAATAGTTTCATTGTTATTTCATTTCAGCGTTGCAATATGAGCAAATATGTTTAGTGTGCTCCAAACATATAAATTTCTGGCAAATCTCGCAACTGAACTTGTGATTCTAGTCCGCTTTTTTTGTTTTTGTCATTGCTTTTTCCCTGACGTCGCCTCTTCCAATTCTTCAATAGCTAGTCGGGCTTTTCTCTTTAGCACCTTTCATTTTAGCTCACTTTTTGGAGATGTGGGGGTTGTTTTTCAGCATTTCCCTTCGTAAGTGCATTTGCCAGTTGTCGCCAGTCTAAAACAATACGGATTTATTTGTAAAATCATACAAAATCAGATATGACAAAAACTTACATGAACGGTTGCACGTATCCCTCAAATACAAATATGTGATCGGATGAGACCTATTAACGCTACAAACTTACGGCGACAACTGAAAGTAGGTCAGAGGGAGGGTGATGAATAGCCAAAGACAGGCGTTCCCAGTGCCACCAGATCTGAAGGTATAAAACGAAATTCATCTCTAGTGTATCTCTTGCATACGCGCTCCCGCTGGAAGGTTTAAAAGGGACTTTATTATAACAAAAACTTAAATAAATTGAAAATAATTCATGTTTTTCTTATACTCTGTAATATGAGTTTGATGAATTTTAAAGCATGCAGGCATTTTCAGGCAACAAGTTTGACAGTCGAAATTCCGTTACGCATATTTCAAATAAGAAAAGGAAAATAGATCCTATTTCAGGCTATGAATAATGAGTGTGATGAAATTTGGACAAAATCTTGTGAAAATAATTAAATAAGGTGAAGAATACTCCTGATTTTATGTTACTATTCTTACGATATTTTCTCAAATTATCCTTATTGGGCAGATCTTTGAAAAGCACAGCCAGTTCTTATGAAATCCACAAATGAATCATTTGTGGAAATGAGTGGAAAACTATTGCTTTCGGATGATTATTGTTTCGTTTCCGGTTTCATGCTAATGACTTTTGTAGTAGATACAAATAACGAAAACACTTTATTTGTGGCCTACATCAGATATTATAAATCCGTTTTCTAAATTTGTAGTCAATTAAAAAAATCGAATTAAATTGCTCATTTTTGCTTTGATTGAAGGATTTCTTTTCTTTTCTTTTTATGAGCAATCAAAAGACAGTGAATTAGAGCATATAGGAAAATAAATGCATCTTAAAATTTAATATATATATATATATATATATATATCTTTGATCCTTTGATATCCATAAAAATTTCAGAGACTTTGCACACTGTTATAAATAAACAATACATTACTTAGAATGAGTGCTAAATAACATCACATTTCATAGAATGAATATTAAATAACATTACATTACTAGCAATGAACAATAATTATCATTACATTACTTAGAATGATTACTAAACAACATTACATTACATAGAATGGGTGCTAAATAACTTCACATTACTTAGAATGAGTACTAAAGAATATTAAATTACTTAGAATGAGTGCTAAATGGCATTAAATTACTTAGAATAAGTACTAAATAACATCATATTTCTTAGAATGAATACTAAATAACATTGCATTACTTAGAATGAGTACTAAATGACATCATATTTCTTAGAATGAATACTAAATAACATTACATTACTTGGAATGAGTGCTAAATAACTTCACATTACTTAGAATGGGTACTAGATAACATTACATTACTTAGAATGAGTATTAAATAACATTACATTAGAATGAGTACTAAAGAATATTACATTACTTAAGATGAATGCTAAATAACTTAACATTACTCAGAAAGAGTACTAAATAATATTGCATTACTTAGAATCAGTGCTAAATAACATTGCATTACTTAGAATGAGTGCTAAATAAAATTACATTACTTAGAATGAGTACTAAATAACATTACATTACTTAGAATAAATACTAAATAATATTGCATTACTTAGAATGAATACTAAACAGCATTACATTACTTAGAATGAGGGCTAAATAACATTACATTACTTGGAATGAATACTAAATAACATTACATTACGTAGAATGAGTGCTAAATAACTTCACATTACTTAGAATGAGTACTAAACAACATTACATTACTTAGAATGAGTATTAAATAGCATTACATTAGAATGATTACTAAAGAATATTACATTACTTAAGATGAGTGCTAAATAACTTTACATTACTCTGAATGAGTACTAAATAATATTGCCTTACTTAGAATGAATACTAAACAACATTACATTACTTAGAATGAGTGCTAAATAACATTACATT
>JAPMOQ010023660.1:529691-540590 GCA_026543055.1 Argiope trifasciata
ATATTAGCCAAATATTTTCTGAAAGTAGACTGATTCTGCAAAATTGAAATTAACTCTATTAGTTTGAAAAAAAATAATTTATAGAGAGAAATATATAGTTTGAAGAAATAATTTATAGAGAGAAATATATAAGTTGAAGAAATAATTTATAGAGAGAAATATATTTTGCAGAAATAATTTATAGAGAATTCAACGAGAAAATTGATACATATTAGCCAAATATTTTCTGAAAGTAGACTGATTCTGCAAAATTGAAATTAACTCTATTAGTTTGAAAAAATAATTTATAGAGAGAAATATATAGTTTGAAGAAATAATTTATAGAGAGGAATATAGAAGTTGAAGAAATAATTTATAGAGAGAAATATATTTTTCAGAAATAATTTATAGAGAATTCAATGAGAAAATTGATACATATTAGCTAACTACTTGCTGAAAATTCCCTGATTCCGACAAACTGATATTAACTTTATCAATTTGTATTTGGCATACTAGAGAGGGGCTTTAGAAATGCATGGCTAATTATTTTTTCTTCATTTGACTATTTTTTGAAATTTCGAAGTGTTGCCCCATAGCCTAAATTGTTGCTATTGTTGCTTTAAAATGGGATTTTAACGTTTACAGAACTAAACATCGGAGTTACCCTTTTTAAAACGTTCCGAAAATTTCTAGAACTTTTCTTAGAGAAAATGCTAGGACAAAAAGCAATGAGGCTTGATATAAATTTTCTTAATTACGAACAATATACAGAACTGCTACTTGATTTGACATAAAATGATTTAATCATTTTTGAACCGTATATCTTAGTATAAAGTTTAAAATACGATGTGCTATTTTAATAAATCATAGATAAATATAAATTTACTTTTGCTAATTATTAGCATAAGCCAGGCATTTACTGAGATTTAATATGCGCCCATCTAAGCAGCAATAATTTCTTAAATGTTTCGCAATGGCAAACCATCACACGGCCGTAACAGAAAAGTTCGAAAAAAAGGCGCAAATTCCCTACAGCATGCCGTTATTAGATCCTCTTTTTCCAATTTATCCAACATGAAGAAATGGATGCTAATATCAGAGGCTGAAAAGATGTTCCTTTTATGATTCTATTTTTAAGATATTCACTGACTTAACAAGGGGCCTCGAACACATACCCCAAATTACTTTCCTGTCTGGTAATAATGAGATATTAAGGCTATTGTAAGAGCATTGTTAGCACCTGGCGAAAACCTTGACATCATTTTCCGCTTTTACTTCTAATAAACGCCCAATCATATTGGAATTTTCTTCACTTTCTTTACAAAATTCTTTCTTCGAATGGTATCGAGTTCATCATTATCTGCATTTTGATAAGCAATAATTTAAGTGAATCAGATGCATTACTTCATTCATCTATACTTATAAGAAAGCTCAATGCGTGTGTGTGTGTGTGTGTTGGCGCTCTACAGGCCAGATCGTTGAACCTACAGCTACCAAATTTGGTACATGTATACCTTGGAGGTCAAGAATGTGTACCCCGGAGCCCTTTTTTCGAATTTTTAATTAAAATTTGAATTCATTAAAATTTAAGCGAAATGTCGACGTTTTTCCGCTATAAATTCCGAAAATATGATCGCACAAAAATGATTTTTACATTAATTTAAGGATTAAAAAATTATCTTTCTAATGGTATCAGTGTTTTAATGTGTAACTTAAGCTTCTATTTTTAACGAATTTTTAAAAAATATTTTAACCATGGTTTTTTTTTCTTCACCTGACTGGATAAAATAAAAGAAAACAATGGCGGAAGTTCAAATTAAAAAACCCACCTATCATCGCGAAATAAATCTAAAGAAAGGCAACTTTTAGCACGTGACTAGATAAAATAAAAGAAATTTTATTAAATTTATAAAATGGGATATTTTCTAAAAAATAAATGCAAAGCAAAGATTTCTATGATCATTTGCAATATCTAAATAATTAATTCAACAAATCTTCTTTATTTACGGTAAACCTTATTGAATTTAGACTGGATATGCATTGAAATCCGGATTTAATGGCATATTTCTATAATCGTTTGCAATATCTGTATCATTAATTCAATAATGTTTTCCCCTTTTCGCTTTATTAAAAAAAACATATTTAATATTTTGGCAACATCACCGAAAAAAAAACATTTTTAATATTTTGGAAGCATAACCGATAGTTAAAACTGACTGATTTATAAAATTAAAGAATATTATTAGGAAAACGTGTTCTTTTAGAACTTTCCGTCCATCATCTTAAAGAAAATATTAATTTCAGGCCAATCAATGCCCGGAATTACTTCAAGGTTAATGATTTTTGTAATTTAATTGAAAATTTTAAACCGCATTACTCATGGCAAACCAGCTGGTTGCCAAAGGCGACTAGTTCGTAATAAATAACGAATAACGTAATATATACGAGGTGTCCCAAATTAAAGTTACCCTATTCAGAGCTACATAACATCGTGACTATTTATACGAAAATTCTGAAATTTGGGTACCCCTTAGTAAAGGGATGGGGAAAGACATTTTGCTGGAAAAAAAATTAGTTCCATATGTCGCCAATAGAGTTCGCATTCATGTAAAGCGGGTCTGTTGAGCATACCATTTTCAGATTTCAGAGGGTAGCTGACATGAGTGGCCATCATATCGAACATGACTTAGATTAATTCAAAGCTAATGTGTACATCTTATAATAAAATAGTTGATAACACGCCCTCTAGTGGCGACATTTGGAACTACAGTTCTTTTAGCAAAATGTCTTTCCCATTCCTTCATTAAGGCTTACCCAAAATTTCAGTATTTTCGGATGAATAGTTACGGTGGTATGTAGCTCTGAATAGGGTAACAATTTGGTACACCCTGTATGCATATATATATATATATATATAGGTGTAAGAAATTAAGAGAATTTTCATATTTGATCCCCGATCTCCAGAACTACGGGATAGATTTTAATAAAATTTGATGTGAACATAGGTTGATATAATGCAAACAAAAAAAACATTCAATAGTTAAAATACACACATATCTTTGAGCCTAAAACTCATGAAAGTCTGAAACAGCTGTTCCAGAATGAACAAAAGAAATGGGTTAATAGAGGATATGGCTCCCTCTTACAGCTTTGCACGCCCTGCAACGTGATGTTAAACTGGAAAAAAGACAGTTTATCATTGAATGTGGCAATGGGTCCCCCTCATTCACCAACGCTGTTTTCAGTACCTGGATGGCTGTCGGAGGGGGGTTGCGTATAGAAATTGTAATCCCCAGCGTCCCAGACATGCTCTATAGGAGTAAGGTCTAGAAATCTGGCTGGCCAATCCATCCGGCGAGTATCCTCACTCTCGAAAAATTCGCGACCAGAAGAGCTCTATGGGGCCTCTTGTTATCATCCATTAAGATGAACTCGGTTCCCACTGCATCCCGGAAAATCGGAACATAAGGATCCAAGATCTTATCACACCAGTCACAGTGCCGTTGTCAAAGATGTGGAGAGGTATGCGGCCATCTAATATGATGCCTGCCCGGACCATTACAAAGCCACCATCTAATTGTCGATTTTGCGGACAATGGAGGGTAGGTAGAGGGTCCCTGGCTCTCTCCATTGAAAGTATGGTGAAAATCGGTGTTTAGGCTAAAACGGGATTTTTAGGAGTTTATCCCTTAACTGGAGGGGCGAAAATCTAGGGACTTATAACAGGGGAAGTGGGGTGTACGAGATCTCATTTTCTTTACAATCAAATTAAATTTTCTAAGGAAAGTATTAGTATGAAAATTAGTGAATATATTTTTTGATGGGTTATTTTTCTTAATATATAGAGATGTTTTAGAAATTTTTTCAAAATATATTATCGTTGAAAAAAGTAATCGAGTTTGAATATACATTTAATTTCTCAAGTTGCATGTAACAACAAATAATATTCTTGAAAAATCATATTTGTTTTCTAGAACACACCCACACACAAAAAAAGACAAGTACATGAAAAAACAAAATAATGTAAAATTCAATAAATTATATGAAAAATTTTAAAAATGATAAAGGACAAATTTGGCCCTTATTTATTGACTTGTGTGACTTTTTTAGCACGGTTTTCGAGGGCATTTTAAAAATAAGTATTAGTATTAATTCAGTCTGTAAATTCTGTAGATATTACTCTTGGTATATTAATATATTTTAGATATTTTTTAAATGCATTATCACTAAAAAAGTAATTATATTTTAGCATACATATCAGAATAATTCTAATGCGAGCTTTCATTGAAAATAATTTCTGTATAATTATCTTCGTCACAAAAATCAATTTCTGCTTCATTTGAACGTGTCTGGAGCACTGATTCATAACAGTCTCAGTAGTTTGAATGATATTTCGAGAACTAAGTTTTAGAGCCTTCCGCTAAGCCTTGTATAAAACTGCAATACTAAAAGGGAGATGAAGTATCACAGATGTAGCGCAAAGAAATAGATGAAATATTTACAAAATATATCTCCTGAATTTTGTCAAAAAAGTGAGTAGTAGTGAAAGTCACGAAAAGCTGTAGGGTCAATTCATTCGATTGAGGCAAAAATAGAATGGAGGTGTGTCGAAAGATAATTCTTAGTGGTCTGAGATACCGCGATTCCCCAGTTAAAGGATAATAAGCGTCTAAATGAAAATAGTTTTGAATTATCCTCTATTTTGAATAAGTATTGAATTATTTTTCATTTTTAGTTTGAATTACTTAGGTATATGTTCAAAATAAGGTTTACCCATGAATTAAAAAAATTCTAATAGTTTGGAATGTTTCAATTAAAATAACAAAATTTGTTGTTGAAGAGAATGCTGCAATTGAATTAAAACCATTAAAGCAAGTTAATAAACAATAAATGAACATTTCTGAGACAAAAGGAAACTATTCAACACTTTTTAAAATTCATAAATCATGTAGACAATTTTGTACATGGAATAATATCTCATAAAAATTTATTAACTAAGGAAAAAGATCAAAATAAGGCTTACCTAAGAATGAAAAAAAATCTAATAATTCGGTATGTTTCGATTAAATTAAGGAATTCATTGTTGAAGAGAATGCAGCAAATGAATAAAAATAATTAAAGCAAATTAATAAACTATAAATGAACATTTCTGAAAGAGAAGGAAGCAATTCAACTCATTTTAAGATGCATAAATCATGTAGACAGTTTTGTACAGATAAACTCAGACATAAATTTATTAATTAAAGAAAATGTTCAAAATAAGGCTTACCTAAGAATGAAAAAATTTCTAATGATTCGGCATGTTTCTTAATTGAAATATGCCGAAATTAATTTAATTCTTAATGAAATTTGCTGTTGAAGAGAATGCTGCAATTTAATTAAAATTATAAAAGTAAATCAATAAACTATAAATGAACATTTCTGAGAGTGGAGGAAACTATTCAACACTTTTTAAGATTCATAAATCATGTAGACAGTTTTTTAAGTGGAATAAAATCTGACATAAATTTATTAACTAAGGAAAATGTTCAAAATAAGGCTTACCTAAGAATGAAAAAATTCTAATAATTCTGCCTGTTTCAATTAAAATTTGCTGTTGAAGAGAATGCTGCAATTTAATTAAAATTATTAAAGCAAATTAATAAACTATAAATGAACATTTCTGAGGGAGAACGAAACAATTCAACTCATTTTAAAATTCATAAATCTTATAGACAGTTTTGTACAGGGAATAAAATCACACATTAATTTATTATAAATAGACTTCTGAATTTCTTGGAAAATTCTAATATTTTTAATAAAATTCCGAATTTATTTCGAATGAATCATGATACCATTTCCGCACTCGAGAAGCTTATAAAATTTATAAGTAGTGACAGTAGAAAACAAAATTATTTGTTCAGTATTAATGGATATTAAAATTGCTTTCAACTCTATTAAATGGAAGCAGATTAAACCACCATTAATAATTCACAAGATACCCAAAGTAATTGATCTATTAATAGATAACTCTCTTCAAAACAGAAATATTAAATTATTCAAAGGAGCTCAATGAGAATATGTTACTAATTCTTCTGTAGGATTTGCTCTTAGTCATTAGTCGCCAAAGAGATACGAAAACAGGCTTTTCTCATTGGAGGCTCTTAAGTTCAAGTATATACTGATACTATTATATTAATTATCGACGCCTCAGAGTCAAATCATCTGATAAATATCAGGAAAAATTTATTACAGGCCTTGGAGATGAGGATTTCAGAATATAACTTGAAATTAAGTCAGAATGTAATCTGACTCCAAGAAATTATAAAAGAGGAGGAATTTCAAGGAATTCTAATTTTGTATATATATATATATATATATATATATACAATCATAAAATTATTAAAACAACTAAAACCCATTTCCTGGTCAACAAAAATTAAAACGAAACCAACTAGGTCGAAATCGAAATTAAAACCTCATTCGGAAAAAACACTAAATTTTAACAGAATTGAAGGTAAATGAAATAGAACCGATTAATGAAACAAATCCAAATTACTATAATTAGTAAAATTATGCAAACGAAACAAAAACGGCACTAACCATGGAAACGAAACTAAAAATGGAATCGAAACTAAAAATCATTACGAATTCAAACAAGTTTCAGAATTAATTTTTTTTTTAATTTTTAAATTAATCATTGTATTTGGTGAGCGCAAATGTAGCTACAACTAAATTACAAATGAATCTAAATAATTAACAAAATAAGCCAAGCGAAAAGGAACAAACAAAACTATAACCAATAGAAAAAGAATTTGGCCTGAAAACTTCGTCAAGGATCATTTTCAAGCAAGGATTCAAAATAAGGGAATTTTTCTGTGAGGCATCGGTGGACTATGGTCAAAAGTATTAACACCTCGTGACCCGAAAATTAAGGCAAAAGAGACATGCCAATTTAAACAGCAAAAGACAAAAACAAAGCAAAACATTAAAAAACATCACCAAATGAAAGCAAAATATATATATAAAAAGTAAAACTACATAAGACATATATATACACACATACAGACAGGCATATGCACAGACACACATATATATACATATATTTATATTTGTGTGTGTGTATGTGAGTGTAGCGGCATTCGCACTCACTAAATACAATGATAGCTTTTTTAATTTTGAATTTTAGTCTTTTTCGAATCCAAAATAGTTTTTGGTTCTGTTTCCGTTATTAGTTTTGTTTCCTCTTATATTACTAATTTTTGTAATTCATCTGTATTTTAGTAGTAGCTGCATTCGCGCTCACGAAATACAATGATACTTTTTAAACTTTATTTTTATTTTTATTTTTTAATCTTGTTCGAATCCGAAAAATTTTTTGGTTCCGTTTCCGTAATTAGTTTCGATTCGTTTATTAAATTATTTTAATTTAGGGTTGCTTCACAAATAGGTATTGTTCCGTTTAGCTTTTAGGTTTTTTTTTAATTTTCGTAGTTTAATTCAGAATTAAATTTTAATTTCGATTAGTTTTGATTATTACGATTTAATTTGTTTCGTTTCCAAGAAAATTATTAAGTTTCGGTTTCCAAATAATTTAATTTTTGAGGAATTTTGAAATTTTTTAAAATTATTTAATGCTTTTATAATTGATTACTATATATATATATATATATATGTGTGTGTGTGTGTGTGTGTGTGTGTGTGTGTGTGTGTGTGTGTGTAGAAGAACAATTTGTTTTAACGTAATTTAAATATTTCATATTCACACGACAGTCGAAGGCTGAAGATTTATCGTGAAAAGCGTTCGTGAAAAAATATTCTGTTTAAAAATAGAAAGAATATAACAAATTGTAATGAATTGAAACTGTCCGATCATATAAGGGAGTAAAATTTCAGACAATTCTTTTATTTGTATTATATATATAAGGAGAAAGAGAGGAACAATATGTTTTTATTTGGATTAAATATGTGATATTCACACAACCGTTGAAGGTTTCAGATTTATAGTGAAAAGCGTTCATGAAAAAAAATCCATCAATTCGGAGAAAGAACACCACAAGACACTAACAGGGTGTTAATCAGCACAGCCACTTCAGAGTGGAACGAAAAAGACAATATGAAAATGTCCGCAATCCAAAAAGTCTTTCTCCTTCTCCGCAATCTAAAAAATCCTTCAAAAAAGATCCAAACTTCGCCTTCTCACTTCCCATTCGCTCACGTGAGCTCTCCATCAGCCAATCACCATAAAAAAATTGCACACACTTGTGGCGTCCGGTAGGAGTGGGAAGTGACCATCCACGATGCTGCCTCGCAACCTAACATTCTAGAACACGTATAAGTGATATTCTTTCACAAAGGGACCATTTGGCATCCAGATGTTTGAAACTCCTTTCCTTTGAAGATACGAGACGTTCCTCCCAAACAATGAACCTCACTTGTGGTCTTTCAGCTGAATCATTCATGAGCAGATGCAACGACCACTCGGTGATAAGCAGACTCCCCCCCCTAGCAATCTAGAGGCTTTTAACATTGGAGGGCGTTAACAGGTGGGACACAGCTGACTGGAAATGCCACTTATAGTGAATGAATTAAGGGGAAAGAATTTGAAGCTTAAAGCATTTGAATATTAGGCATCTGATCCTAACATATTGTTATAAATCTTTTATGTTGCTTTCTAGCATGGTTAATTAAATTACCGGAAATTCCGTTTTATGATAAACTCTGTTGTATATTGATCGGATATTGAATCAGTGATAGCAGAAAGTGGCGACACTTGGCGACTTTGGCCACAAATTATTTATTAAGGAATCTTCTAAAATTTTGGTTATAAAACCAATATCAACCAAGATATGCATGATTGTTCCAGAACTTTCTCTGACCTGTTAATAAGCCTAATTAAAATAGGTTTATTAGGAAATATTTCAATAGGTCTTCGCATTTGGTGATTTATCGTCCGCTAATGTTGTAACTTGATTTCCAAATTATCCAATCCCTTACTTTTTATGAATTGTCTCCATTTATTTCTCATTAACTAGCTTAAACGGGTTTAAAAGAATCACGATATTATCAGATTACGCATGCGTCGGTAGTTAGAGAAATTATTTGTTTTTTCATCATAAGTCATCAAAACTAAAAGCATTAAATAATTAAAATCAATTACAAAATGATCAAATATTAAATTATTTCGGAAAACCGAAACTAATTATGTCGGAATCGAGATTAAAAGTTAGTTCGGAGTTAAATTACATAAAGTAAACAAAAATAAAAGCTAAATGAAAGAAAACCTATTTAAGAAGCAAATCTACATTAATTAAGTAAATGAAACTAATTATTGAAATGAAACCAATTTTAACAGCAAAATACTTTGATGTTAAAATTGGTGTATCTCTTTTGCCTTAATTTTCGAAGGATTTTGGGGTCACGAGGGGTCAATAATATTGGAAACTGTTCGATTCTTCACATAAAAAAAATCCCTTATTTTGAATCCTTGCCTGAGGGTGACCTTGGAACAATCCTTGACAATGACCCTTGAATCTTCAGGAAGGATTAATTTTCTATTTGTTGTAATTTTGATTATGTTGTATTCCTTTTTACTTGGCTTATATAGCTAATTAATAAGTATTCCAATATATATAAATATATATATATGAGATTAATAGGTTTAAAATGGTTAAATTAATTAAGAAAAATAAATATTTAATAAATAATAATGTTCTGACATGATAACTTTAAATTCACAATAATAGATTTCATTTTTCAAACCCTTTTTGTATTTCATACTAGAATTTGTCTATTTATTATTTCAAAGATAATGTGAATTCTATATTAAAAAGATGATGTGGGAATCATTTGAACCCATGTTCATGAATAAAATAGCTTAACAAATTTTCCACCCACCAAATTTGAAAAGTTTTCTAATATATAATACATTCACATTAAAGGAATAAATGCAATTAAGAGAAAGTTTACATGTTGAGCTTCAATACTTATTCCATTATAAATGAGCAATCTCAAGCACATCGTCAAAATAAATGAACCCTTTCCAAGTCAGGTTGTTTACAAAATTTAAAGTAATAGTACCTTTTCAAAATACCTTTTATACACTTACATTCTCAAAGTAATACGGTTTTCTCTTTTAACTCAGATTTTGAGCCTCGAAACCACTTAGAGGATAGAGGGATTAATTTTGATTCCGTTAAAGATCCTCGAGTATGTAGAGCTCCTGCATGTCAGAGGTCAGCATCTTAGAGCTTAGGGGATCGGGTAAAAATTTCAAAGAGAATTCTGTAGGGATGTGGTTAATGTTACCCATCAATAAATGGAAATTATAGGATCTCCTGATTTTTTAGTGGGTTTTTATTTATTGATTTATTTCTGATTTATTTAATCGGTTTTTATTTATTGATTTATTTCAGATTTATTTAATCGGTTTTTATTTACGGATTTATTTCTAATTTTTTAATTTGTTTTTTATTCATGGATTTATTTCTGATTTATTTAATTGGTTTTTATTTATTGATTTATTTAATCGGTTTTAAATTTGTGGTTAACTGGCTGGTATCCTGCGCGTTACCGCCGCAGAAAGAATAAATTTGGAAATATCGTTTGTAATTTAAAATAGCTGTCCTGCTTAGTTAGGTATTATAGAAAAAATTATATTTATTTTCAAATTGGAAATGAATACATTCATTGAAACTGAAGGATATATGAAGGAGAAGCGTAAATAATATTAATTCTATTTATTTAAACTTTATTATTTAATACTTTAGGGTTGGCAATAATTTTGGGTTTTTCCATCTTCAGCAAAAACAAATAAGTGCAAGTAATAAATAAGTTAGTGGTTATGTTGGTCTTCCCAGTGGTTATGTTGTTCCTCTCTTGGAAACAATATCCTCATCCACGATTTCTACTTTCCAAATACTGCTACTTATAAACTTTTTT
>JAPMOQ010023660.1:549582-577609 GCA_026543055.1 Argiope trifasciata
CTGAAATTTCATACTCTCGGCAGACTCTTGATACTGTGGATCTCGGAGTGTTGAATTCACTAACGATATTCACAATGGAATGACCCATGATTGTAGCTCCAACTAACATTCCACGTTCAAAGTCTGTTAAATCTCGTCGTGCCGTCGTTCTCATGATAACTTCTCATGATAACTGAATCTCGTCGTTCACATGAATAACTTGAACAGAAATGAAAGCTCTGGAAAACGAACTGCGCATTTATACTTTTTCGCTGCGATACTACTGCCATCTGTATATTTGCATATTGCTATCCCATGAATTTTGTCACTTCAGTATATATATATATATATATATATATATAAATTATTCATACTTTTGCTTCTAAATTATTATGTCTTATTTATTTAGTAACTTCTACCAAGAAAGCCGAAACTATTGATGAAAAATTCTCACTTGTTAGACTTTCAGTATTTATCTTAAAATTATTAAGTACAAATCCTTAGATTTGATTTTAAAATTGACAGCGAATTCTTAACAGTGTCGATGTTATGCAATGTTTAAGGTTCTAGAATTTTTATGATGTTATTTGTAGGAATATATTTCTATATCATGCCATATCACATGTTATATAACTACACGGATATATTAGCAACGTTACATTCCAGTTTACAATATATAAGAGATTCCAATATATAAGAATCTTAAAGATCCATATGAAGAAAATTTATGTCACCTTATTCAGAAAATGCAAAAAAATGAAAATCTTATGTTCTTTCAAATCCTAGAAACACTTTTATGATTCTGCTGGACACAAGTTACCTACGTTATATATATATATATATTAACAACTCCTCGTGACCCGAAAATCAGATTTTCCGGTCGGGAAGTGTGAATACTTTTGAACATTGTCCAATGCCTCACACAGAAAAAATCCCTTATTTTGAATCCTTGCCTGAGGATGACCCTTTAAAAAGTCTTTAAATCGGATTCTTTCTGTATTAGTTCTAGTTTTAATTTGGTCGTGTTCCTTTTTGCTTGGTTTATTTGGCTCATTAATTTAGATTCATTTGTATTTTAGTTATAGCTGCACTTGCGCTCACTAAATACAATAATTGGGTTTTTTTTAAAAATTTGAAATTTGAAATTTTAAACTTATTCTCATCCGAAATAATTTTTAGTTTCGATTCCAATTATTAGTTTCGTTTCCGTAATTAGTTTCGTTTACATAATTATATTAATTTAGATTTGTTTAATAAATAGGTTTTGTTCCTTTTAATTTTCATTTCTGTGGACTATTTACTTTTTGATTCAGAATTAAATTTTAATTTTGAATTCATCCTAAATAGATTCGATTTAATTTTTGTTGACTCAGGAAATGAGTTTTAATTATTTTAATGCTTTTATGGTTATATATATTTATGTGTGTGTGTGTGTGTGTGTGCGCGCGCGCGCGTGCGCATTGTTCATATTAAACATACGTAACTTGTGGACATAATAAATTCCCCTAATGTGTGTTCATAGTAAATATTCGATTGATTGTTGCATGGAAGGCTCATGTATCGATGAAATTCGTAAATGGACCAAAAAGTTCAAAGTGCTGTAAAAGTCCCAGAGGGCAACGGACTGCGGTGGCCTTCTAGTAAGATCTCGGATTCGGAACTGGAGGGTCTCAGGTTCGAGGCTCAAAGAACCGTTGTGTGAGGGGGTCTCTTGCACATTAAACCTGTCAGGCCAAACGTTCTCCCTCTGGTTTAGTGTATAGAGGGGGAGTGCCAATTCAGGTGCCGTCCTCGTCATTAGATCATGGTTCAAATGGACGAGGCCCATCCCAAAATAGCACTCGTGTCGCTTTAAAAAATGGGACGTTAATATAACTAAACTAAACAGAGAGGGTAAAACTTTACATCCCCATGAGCGGAGATGGAGAAATAGTAAAATTGCATGAATTATCAAAATTCTATACCGAAAAGTTTTAGATAACTACAGTTGCTCACAAATTGTGAATTAAAAAGTGATTTCCACTCTTTTTATCGATTAATTTTTTACTAAGTATTATGAAAAAACTGCTACATTTTAATTTCGACACAAATTTTTACTATCACAAAAATAACTGAGGGCATATGAGTGTATGTATATCTTTCGAGGTACATCTATCTATTTATTATTATTATTTTCTTTTCGATAATGAAGCAAAAGTTTTCATTGTTTAGAATGCTTAAAAATTATTTCTTAAGCCGTGAGCAAAGATTTGCGAAGAGTGCCTACAGTACTGACGCTAAAAGACAAAAAGAGATAGAAAAGGGACGTATTGTAATACATATGAGACTGTAAATTTTCCGTAAAAAAACTAACCTGCCATTGCTTGGAGCTGATTTAAATGAGGTATGGCAGATGTATGAGATATACAGATATAAAATAATTAGTTCCAAAGAGAGTGGGATTATTGCAAATTATTCATTTTTGTGTATATATATATATTCAAACAATACAATGATTGATTTAAAAACTAAAAACGTTTTTTATTCTTAAATTTGTTTGAATCCGTAATTATTTTTAGTTTCGATTCCAGTTTTGGTTTCATTTCCGCGGTTAGTGCCGTTTCTGTTTCGTTTACATAATTCTATTAATTATAGTTATTTGGATTTGTTTCATTAATTGGTTCTATTTCATTTACCTTTCATTTTGTGAACTTTTAACGTTTCATTCCGAATTGAGTTTTCATTTCGATTCCGACCAAGTTGGTTTCGTTTTAATTTTTGTTGACCAGGAAATGGGTTTAAATTGTTTTAATAATTTTATTATTGCATGTGAGTATATATATATATATGCGTGCACATGTGTATGAACCATTGCAATAGGTAACATTCTTATGAGGAATTTTCGGAAAGTTCGGAAAGTAACTGAATTGGTAGGCTTTTGCTTTCTAAAAAATAAGCATAAGCTCATTTTTATGCTTCTGACCCTAAAATTAAGGTATTAAATATTCCTTCTGGATATATCTATGAATCCGAAAACTCCAGTGGATTGTGCTTGAAATTGTTTATTTCATAAATATTAGTTTATGTTTCGCTTCATGTTAGAATTTGTTAGAATTCTAAACTAGAACGACAGAGAAAGGTATAATGGTTTTGTTACGCTTATAAGCATTAGAGGAGATATCTTGGTTGCCACTTTGGAGCGTAAGAATTCGGTATCTAACACATTGGTTGATATTTGGCCTGAGCCAAACAGTAATATGGAGGTATCTTTGAAATCAGATAATAAAACCATACCATCTTTATCGTTGTCATCAACCAGTAGAAAACTTTTCAGTCTCGGTCTAAAAGCTATTTTAAGATGCTACTCAGTGTAAGATCCCTCTCAGCTAACAAAGAAACAAATTAAAGCATAATCACCCAAGTAGCACAGTATATTGCGCTATATAGTACAATAATGTGCGTTATCATATGATATGAAACAATATTCCGCAATATTAAACATTAATCCACAGTATTAAACAATATTCCACAATATTAAGCAATATTCTACAATATTAAACAATATTCCACAATATTAAACAATATTCCACAATATTAAACAATATTCCACAGTATTAAATAATATTCAACAATATTAAACAATATTTCACATAATTAAACAATATTCCGCAATATTAAGCAATATTGTGCGGTATCATATGATATTAAACATTATTCCACATTAAACAATATTTTGCGGTATCTTATGATATTAAACAATATTCCAAATTATTGTGTCGTATCATATGATATTAAACAATATTGCGAATATTGATCAATATCATACAATATTGTTCAATATTTGTGTGCTACTTAGGCAATCATCCATAAGGCAGCTGGGATTCAGAATGTTGGAAATGATGATGGAGTTGTCGGAGGTTTTAAATAATCGAAATTGGATGCTTGATATAATTTTATGGTATCGTCCCACTTTAAGTAGAATCTTAGATAATGCCGATCAATTGCAAAAATAATCACATCATACAATATTGTTCAATATTTGTGTGCTACTTAAGGCAATCACTCATAAGGCAGCATTGTTTCAGAATGTTGGAAATGATGATGGAGTTGTCGGAGGTTTGAAATAATCGAAATTAAAGTTTGGATGCTTGATTAAATTGTATGGTATCCTCTCACGTTAGGTAGAATCTTAGATAATGCCGATCAATTGCAAAAATAATCACATCATACAATATTGTTCAATATTTGTGTGCTACTTAAGGCAATCATCCATAAGGCAGCTGGGTTTCAGAATGTTGGAAATGGTGATGGAATTCTTGGAGGTTTGAAGTAATCGAAATTAGAGTTTGGAGAGATGGTCTTCAAATGTTTCGGTTGATTAGACTAAATCAAATCTTTGGATTATCCATTGATGGTAATTAAAGCTTCTGAGATGCTGCTTTAAATGAATATCGTAATTATTAATGAAATGTTTGTCATTTATAACGAAGAGATGGTCTTAAAAAGTTTCTGTTGATTAGACTAAATCAAGTCTTTGGATTATTGATTGATGCTAATTAAAACTTCTAAGATGCCTGCTTTAATTTAATATTGTAATTATCAACGAAATGTTTCAAAGTACGACGATCTTTCATATTATAACGAAATATTAATCACAATGATTTTTTTAATCTTGAAGAACTTAGGAATGATACTTTAATTTTATGAAGATATATGTTCTTTTACTTGAAACTGAAGAAAAAAAATAATTAAAAGTATTATCACATGATTTTCTCTTCTTTCTTTTTATTGTATCTCCAACCTCAAAACATGTTTTATTACTCATGAATTGATAGTGTTGCTGGGAACTTCCTCTGTACGAATATGCTCGTTTGAGCTTTAAAAAATAAATATAAAAATTTTTACTCTTAAAACTTAAATTTAAAAAAAGCTATAATACTATGAATTTAATTAATAATCATTAATTTTGTAACTTAGCATACTTGTGAATTAATCTTTTTTTATTTTGTTTAAAACCACTCAATATTTTTATAATGTTTGAAACTATTCATTGTTTAAAAAATTAATTACCGACCTAATTATGTAAAATGTAAAATTAATTATATAAAGCTCTAAAAATAATTAGGATGCACTATATACATATATGCATACATTCTAAAATGATGGAATCTATTCTCATTAGGAACATCTGCTATAGAATTCTGGGGAACTTGTATGAAAAATCAATCGGAATTTTCCGGTCTATTTAAATACTGAGAATTAATTAACTTTCTAAAAGTCTTATTTTTTTAATGAATTAGTTATATTTCCCTCTTGAAAGTTATATAAAATCTAAAAGAATTATATTCTCGTAATTCTTTGAATTTAAATTTTTAACATCTTAACTTTCAAATACTTACTAACCAGCTGCTGCAATTTCCTTTATAGATTTACATTTATAATTAGCTCAACAATGTGAAAGTCTTGAAAAGAATATATGAGAGGTTATTTGAATTATTGTCTATCTGTAAAGAAGTTCTATATTTTAAAATTTCGAAGTCAATCAAGGCAAATTTCTTTCGATATTCGGACTTAATAACAAGGAGTAGATCACGACAATAATTTTCATTTTTATTTAATTGTATATATATATATATGTGTGTGTGTATATATATATATATATATATATATATATATATATATATATATATATAATTCAATTCATATTAGTATCAACATTGAAAAAAAAAGAAGTTACATTTATTTCAGAAACTTTAAACTTAATTACTATGGATATTATGGAAAATATACGCATGATCAAAATCATAAATCAAAATGAATTTTTAAAAATCTAATTGATCATATATTTAAAATATTTTCCCTTTCGTTTTACAAAAATGCTTTTGTTATGTTAGGATTTTAGTTTAATAAAAATCAAAAATATTTCTGACGATAATAATGTACCTCAACCCTTAAATGTATCTGAGAAACACTATTCACTTTTGAATTAAAGGGACGTCATTGCAGCATTACATTAAATTTGGCTGTCTTAAACAAGAAACGTAATTAATTTTTAAAAAAGATAATTAAAAATAACGTTTCAAACAACATATTTTAATAGTTTTAAGCTATTTTTAAAAAAAATTGTATGAAAAATATTTTGCTATAGTTTTATTATATACATTACACAATATGCTTACTTATTTTCTTAATATCCTTAAATACTTTATAGTATAATGGTATAGCGCAAGAATTGAATAAAGTTTGTATGTATAGAATAAAAATTTATGTTTTCGGAATAGTCTTTAAATATATGCATGTATTTATGTAAATGCTTCTTGTTAAATATAACTTGAAGGTATCCGACGACATTAAAAACACTGGTTATTGACCACATTGGCAACTTTTTTCTATTTCTTGTAGTTCAGATTTTTATCTTTCCACAACTGTTTATCTTATCTAGGAAAAGGAAGGTCTCACCTATCATGGAGGATCATATATTTTTCAGTTAAAATTTGTCTTTACCTTCACTTTTCTCAAAAATTTAAATTTCATAAAAATTCTCCACCGTTAACATGATATCTCAAAAACTGATAGAGGTACTTACATAAAAAGCTCAGCGTGTGTTTTAAATAATATGGGTAATGAAATGGACCAAAAGTTTTATTTTTGGTGAAAAACGTTTTCATTTATAGGAGTTTTCAGAAAAATTAAGTTGCGAATTTGTGGAAAAAATGCATATATACGTATATTTTTATCTTTAAATTCTTTCATTTCAAATGTTTTCTTAAATTTTGGTTCATTTCATTCATTATTACATTCTATAACTAGTGTAAAAAGAAATATAATATTGCTGCATAACAATTTTCTTTAGAATGTTAACTGCTTTGGTTAAATTTCATTAACATTTACTGCAAATTTTCTTATTTTTGAAAATTTATTATAATTTCGAACAGTTTTTTTTTTGTATTTATAATATTTATAAAAGATAATACTACTAAAAATCATTATTAGTTCTTAAAAATTAAATTTTTTTTAAAATTGTCCTTCGAAAGTTGTCGAATACCTTATTTCAAAAGCTCTTGTTCTATGATACGCCAAATACTAAAGCTACCTTTCATTAGTTTTAAATTGTTATACCCCACTTCGTTTTCTTGGTGCACTTATTCTCAGCTACATGATCTGTGCATTTAGGAATTGATGGATTATGCTAGGGGTTGTCGAAAAGATTTACTCTATTTAAGATTGATAAGTTCCTGAACCGAAACTGCGGAAGCTGTTTTTGTGATATTCTGATGTGAAACGACTTCCCATGACTATACCCTGTCTACATGACTGTAATGGCCCTGTTTCATTGCATTGCAATTTGGGGCTAAAATAACTATGTTTCGAAAAATTGCAAATTTTGCTTGAAATATCTTTGCTATAACCAAATATAATACTAATAATGCTGAATAGTAGGAGATTTTCCATATAATTAACCAGAATCATCATCAAATAATTATTTTTCTTATTGTTTTTTAAAAAAAAGGAAAGCCGATAGAAATAATGTAAATTTTTTAATCGCTTATGTCACTAAGGTTTCAATTATTAAAAATTACTACGGGCTTTAAATTTCCTTATAAAAATAAATTTAATTAATTTGTTATTTAGAATTAAAAGTTTAATCATTAAGTTAACTCTTAAAATAATTAATCAATGAAATTAATAATAATAAGCACAAAAAACTTACTGCAAAATATCTCTCAAAATTACTGCTTACCGAATCGCCTTAATCATAATGTGTACGTAGTAGTAGTTACTGCATAATAGCTTTCGAAATTACTTCTTACTGCACTACTTTATGCAGAAGCATTTAAGGTATCCGACAACGTACGAAGGAACTTTTTTTTTAAATGGATTTTTTAAAAATTATTTCAAACTATGGTTTTTAGATGTATTATCAATTATAATACAAAATACTATAAATATAAAAAAACATTATTCGAAAATATATTTTGAGAAATAAGAAAATTTGTGGTAAATTTTAATAAAATTTAACCAAAACGGTTAACCCTCTACTTAAAACTGCAATGTAAGAATCCTATTTTTCTGTACACACGTTTTAGAATATAATGATGAAAGAAATGAAAGAAAATCTAAGAAAATTTTCGAGATACAAAGAAGTTATGTGTAAAAATATAAGTGATATGAATTTTTTTCTATAAATTCACAACTTGATTTTTCTAAAAACTTCTATTCTAAAAACTTCTTTTTTGGAAAGTGGAAAGTTTAGACTATAAGAAATGACAATTTAAAAAATTCGGCATTGTGGTCGATAACCTGTGTTTTTAACGTAGTCGGTTACCTTAAAACGTAACCAAATAGAAAAATAGTATGCATTTGTGCTTCAAATTTATATCCTCCTTTGAAGCTCAGTATTAGAATTTCTGTATTTTTTAATTAAATTCTACCTGAATTATTCTACATGAGTTGGATAGAAGCAGTAAAAGCGCATTAATTCTACCTGCACGTAATAATTTCCCATATTTCTCCCATAAATAGTCTAGAAAATGCAGCAAATAAGAAATAATTATGAAGTTTAAATGCTTAAATGGAATAAAATCGAAAGAAATTAATCCGGCCTGAATACTTTTTCTAGGTATCTCTCAGGCAAGAATACAAACTAGTGATTTTTTGTGAAAATCTGACTTTTGTCCTGATATTAATCCTCGTAATCCAAAAGTCAGAAGAAAATGAGGTTTTGGAGATGAAGAGATTTAATGATGATTTAGATGTAAGATATTTCTAATAAGGTATGACCAACAAATTCACAAAAAAATGATACACAATCAGGATTTGGTTGCATTAAGAAGATATGTAAGATATTTCTAATAAGATATGAACAACAAATTCACAGAAAAGTGAAAAGCAGTCAGGATTTTGTTATGTTAAGAATATATGTAAGATATGTCTAATAAGATATGAACAACGAATTCACAAAAAAGTGAAAAGCATTTAGGATTTTGTTATGTTAAGAATATATCTAAGATATGTCTAATAAGATATGACCAACAAATTCACAAAAAAACTGAAAAACAGTCAGAATTTTGTTATGTTAAGAATATATGTAAGATATTTCTAATAAGATATGAACAAAAAATTCACAAAAAAAGTGAAAAGCAGTCAGGATTTGGTTGCATTAAGAAGATATGTAAGATATTTCTAATACGATATGAACAACAAATTCACAAAAAAAGAAAAGCAATCAGGATTTGGTTACATTAAGAATATATGTAAGATATTTCTAATAAGATATGAATAACAAACTCACAAAAAAAGTGAAAAGCAGTCAAGATTTTGTTACATTAAGAATATATGTAAGATATTTCTAATAAGATATCAACAACAAATTCACAAAAAAAGTGAAAACCGGTTAACATTTGGTTACATTAAGAAGATATGTAAGATGTTTCTAAGAAGATATGAACAACAAATTCACAAAAAAGTGAAAAGCAGCCAGAATTTGGTTACATTAGAAGATATGTAAAATAGTTTCTAAGAAGATATGACCAACAAATTCACAAAAAAGGGAAAAGCAGTCAGGATTTGGTTACATTAAGAAAATATGTAAGATATTTCTAAGAAGATATGAACAACAAATTCACAAAAAAAGAAAAGCAGTCAGAATTTGGTTGCATTAAGAATATATTTAAGATATGTCTAATAAGATATGACCAACAAATCCACAAAAAAGTGAAAAGCAGTCAACATTTGGTTGCATTAAGAAGATATGTAACAGTGAATAGATGATTCTTGTATTATAAACAAACATTTTTATTTAAAAAAAAATACTAATTTCAATAAAACTTAAACTATTGAGCTGTACACACACATTAAAGCAACTTGTGAGGTATAAAATTTCGCTAATGAAAGTAATAAGGGTAATGGTAAGTACTTTCAAAGATTTTTCCGGAGAATCTATTAACAAGTCTCGGTAAAAAAGACATCAGGATAGTCTCTTAACTCTGCTTCATGAATCCTTGTCATGCATGAGCCCATTCCTGATGCAATCCTGTTGAAAGCTTTCTCACTTGCCGTGAAGAGGCATGCAGGGGTATATAAATGACACGTAGATGATGACAGAAAAGATGGTGTTAACATGCTTTCTAAGGGCTTTTTTTTATTGTCGGAACAGATAACTGAGAAGTGATTATTCAGCAGAGACCTTTAGCAACCCAGCAATCTTCTACTACTTTAGAAACAAGGAAAATTCTGTTTTTCGCGGCGTTAAAAAAAGAACGATTTAACTTTCTTTTAATCCTTAATGGGATGAGACCAATTTTTATCAGACTTCTGGCTGTTACCTTTAATTTTAAGTGTTATTGCACAAATTCCACACTTTTATGGTTTTCTTTTTACATATTATTGCTCATTAATTTCCATTCTACGCATTCTCATATTTGCATGCCTTTTATCTTTTCTGTGCTTTGATATTCTATTGTGTGTGTGCGTGCGTGTGCGTGTGCGTGTGAACGGGTATCTGTGTGGAGGTATTTATTATTTACTATGTATTTATTTGTTGTTGTCTTTTCTTCTTTCTTCTGCATTCTACTCTTGCCTTTTTACATAAATGTATTCATTCCATACCTTATTCTCGCTTCAGATTTGTGTTTTTTTTATTTCCATTTGTTTTTTGTTTTTTTGTATTTTTAAAATAATATCCTAATCATTTAATTTTATAAGCAATTGCAATTCATTTCAGCTCTTGATTAAGCCAAGATTATAATTATTCTAGACGTAGAAATTGCTCTCTGTTCTTCTTTTATAATTTTGGGAGCTCAGAAATCTAGCAGATATTTCGGTGTGTTTTTATTTCCACTTGTATTTGTGTATTTTGGGTGTTTTTATTTCCATTTGTAATTTTTTTTGTATTTTTAAAAATAATATACTAATCATTTAATTCCATAAGCAATTGCAAATCATTTCAGCTCTTGATTAAGCCAAGATTATAACTATTCTAGACGTAGATCTTGTTCTCTGTTCTTCTTTTATACTTCGGAGTTCAGAAATCTAGCAGATATTTCTGTGTGTTTTTATTTCCATTTGTATTTTTTCTTTTGTATTTTTGAAAATAATATCCTAATCATTTAATTTCATAAGCAATTGCAATTCATTTCAGCTCTTGATTAAGCCAAGATTATAACTATTCTAGGCGTAGATCTGGTTCTCTGTTCTTCTTTTATATTTTGGGAGCTCAGAAATCTAGCAGATATTTCGGTGTGTTTTTATTTCCACTTGTATTTGTGTATTTTGTGTGTTTTTATTTCCATTTGTATTTTTTTGTATTTTTAAAAATAATTCCCTAATCATTTAATTCCATAAGCAATTGAGGGCCGCGGTGGCCCGGTGGTAAAGTCTCGGCTTCGGAACCGGAAGGTTTCGAGTTCGAGACTCGATTCCACCGAATATCCGTCGTGTGAGGGGGTCTCTTGTACGTTAAATCTGTCAGGCCAAAGTCCTCCCGCTGGTGTGGTGTGGAGAGGGGGGTGCCACTTCAGTTGTCGTCCTCGTCATCTGACCGTGGTTCAAAATTACGAGGTCCGTCCCAAAATAGCCCTCGTGTTGCTTTAAACGGGACGTTAATATAACTGAACTGAACTGAACTCCATAAGCAATTGCAATTCATTTCAGCTCTTAACTAAGCCAAGATTATAATTGGCGTAGATCTGGTTCTCTGTTCTTCTTTTATATTTTGGGAGCTCAAAAATCTAGCAGATATTTCTGTGTGTTTTTGTTTCCATTTGTATTTGTGTGTTTGTATTTCCATTTGTATTTGTGTGTTTATATTTCCATTTGTATTTGTGTGTTTTTATTTCCATTTGTATTTTTTTGTATTTTTAAAAATAATATCCTAATCATTTAATTTCATAAGCAATTGCAATTCATTTCAGCTCTTGATTAAGCCTACGTCTTAATTATTCTTGGTGTAGATCTTGTTCTCTGCTCTTCTTTTACACTTTGGGAACTCAGAAATCTAGCAGATATTTCTGCTATATTAAAAATAATTCAAAGTAAATCTTTAATCGTGTTTTTTTCTTGGTAAAACGCGAGTTCAAACAAAAATATTCTTGATAAAACGCGTTCAAATACATTCTATACATGGTCGCAGTTCAAAGGAAATTTCTTAAGCTTAACTGAAAAAATACATAAGTTTGACAGTGTTCGGGTATTTTTGATCATATACAGTATTTTCTACAACTTATGACGTCATTTTGTTGCAGAAAAAATATTCCACTATAGAAAAACAAAATTCAATTCGTTTATAAAGACAGCACGAAAAATTATTAAAAAAAATATCAGTAATTTTTTTTGTGAACCTGTGTTATCAATTTGAACATAAAATTTTCACTCAATCTAAAAAATGCTTTATCTAAAAAATCATATTTTTCTTTATTTATTTAGTTGAGGGGGAGACATTTCTTTCATGTAATTTGCCAAATTTTCCATCTTGTTAACGACTGGCAACTAGCAAATAAGGTTTTTAGAATGTATATTTATTTTTGTTTGCTGAATTGCCAATAAAAAAGAACTTCTTTAATTGTGTGCAATAAGCAAGTATTAATTGATTATTGCACACAATGAAATAAACACACAGTTGACTAAAATTACTGAAGACGTGAAATTCGTCATGAGGCATTTTTGTTTCATATTCTTTGTTTCATGTATTTATATAAATTTTTGCAAAAAATATTGAAGAAAATAATTATATTTGGAAAAAAATTAAGTAATTATTTTCAAAGTTCTCTTTTCGCTTTAATTAAATAATTATCCAGGTATGTTTTAATTATTCGAAAGCTACCGTCAGGCTTGATTTCAACTTTGAAATCAGACTCGAAATTTTATTCATCAAATATCCACCATGTATATGGGCCTGATGCAAGTTAAATCTGACTTAGAAGGTCAAAAGTTATGCTGTGAAATTTTGCTGTTATGCTGTGAAATTGCGAAAGAAGGGGTCGCCATCCTCAGTTTACTAGTTTTAAAATTATAATACCCGTTCAGAAATAATCTTCGAGTTACTTCACGATTTGAGGAAATAGAGATAAATAATTAATTAAAACCGAAATAATTAATTCGAAATGTATGATTTAATGAAATAATCAATCCAAATTGTTGCAAGAATCAAAGTTGTTGCAAGAATTTTCTGATAATCACGGAATTTGATTCCATTTGAAACGTGGTCACAAAAGAAAAATTTTCAAAAAGTCTTCCTATAAAAGGAATTTTAAGTTTCAATGCTACAGCGCAGTTAAAATGACCGCATATCCAACGATATGCTACTTAATATTACAAAAAAAAATTAACATCTCACCATTTGAATAAGTTTACAGTAAAAGCTCTTTATTCACTGGGTATATGTTCCATAAATATGCCGTGAATACGGAATGGTAATTTATATGGGATTATAGGGGTTACGTTCCTAGGTGTCAAAATAAAAGAAAACAAATATATAAAAAAATCCATTTAATTGAAGTTTTTGAACATTTTGATTAATTATCTTAAGGCTTAGGCCAGTGTTTCTCAACCTTTTAGTATTCACGACCCAATTTTCAATCATAATTTTCATCGTGCCCCCCTTCCCCACCGCATATAATAAAATGAATACAATAATAATGTATTTTGAGTATTTTGGCGCTAAATTTACACTACAACCTTAATTTCAAACTTTACAAATTACCAAGAATACGGAAGTTTATTGACATTTTGCAACACCGATCCTCAGCATTGAAAAAACAAGAATCCTATGCCTTTTTAGTGCTCTTTTATTGCGCCATGTCGGGCATTCTCACGGTTTCGCGAGATTTCGGTTTGTCTGGAATTTGTCTGGTCAGCTTAAAAGTTAAGTTAAGAGAGTGCGCAGATGTGAACAAATGTTTTCTCATAGGAAGAAGGAGAAAGTTCTATGACGCCAATATCAATTCCAGACAATCTCATTCGAGTCGATCCTTCTATCGCTATTGAATCTATTCTGAATGTGTATGTTATATATATTTTCGTGTAATTTCAATTCACCGTATTAAATATTCACGGCAACAGACTTATGCAGAATCATGGATAAATTTTTAAGCTGGCGTAAACGAGCATTAGACGATAGACAAGCATCAACAAGTACACAGACGAGTGTGATTCCGAAAATAAAATCAAGAAAATATTCTCAAGAATACTTAAATTTTGGGTTCACAAGTACTGAAGTAAATGAAGAAGAAAGACCACTGTGTATCATTTGCTCAAAAATGTTGGCGGCAGACAACATGAAACCTAATAAACTTAAACGGCATTTGGAAACGCTTCATAGTGAGTACGTAAACAAACCCAGAGAATTCTTCGAATTAAAACTAAAATCATATGAAAAGCAAAAATCATTGTTGAAAAAAACTTTGTCTGTGAATGAAAAAGCTTTAATTGCCTCTTACAAAGTTTCATATTAAATAGCCAGATGTAAAACGTCTCACACCATTGGTGAAGAGCTTATTTTGCCAGCCACAATTGAGATTGTAGAAATTATGTTTGCAGATAATTTTGCAAAACAATTGCAGTCAATACCTCTTTCAAATGATACTGTTGCCTATCGAATTGCTGATATAGCTGAAGGTGTAGAGCAGGGATGGGCAAACTTTTTCGATCGCGGACCAAAAATCGGAAAAATAAAATTTGGCGGGCCAAGATGAATTTTTCAAAAATTTTAAAAACAGTATACAGTTATTACAATTTGATATATTTATGAGATGAATGAAATTGCGATTTCATTTTTAAAAGTTCCTTATATTGAGGTTAGAAGTGAGATGTACTGATTCTAAGGAACGAGGCTAAATGCTCATCAGTCAGTCTAGTTCTGAAATAATTCTTTCTAAGGTTCATAGTTGAAAACACTTGTTCACATATATAAGATGAAGCAAACATAGCACTGATTTTCTGGGCATGAGATATTAAATTTGGGAAACGTACTTTCGATAATGATTTGTAAAACTCTAACTTTGGCATATTTAGAAACAATTGCTTGAGATGATTGTTAGATTGCGACTCCATTAATTCAAGCTGCAAATCTGACCTTACTGCTTCACAATTTGCGTTGAATGGCATGGTAAAAATATCCAATTTTGCTTGAATGGCACTGAAATCTTGAAATCTGCATTCGAACTCAAAATGCAGTTTTTTCAAGCTATCTTCATAATTCTTAAGTTTCTCTTCATTTACTGAGGGTATTGAATTTAACCTCGGGAAATGAGATAAGTCGTTTTTACCTAGCTGCCCAGCAAACATATTAAGCTTTAGTTTAAAAGCTTTGAGATGTGACCAAATATCGTCGATAAATTGATTTTTCCCTTGCATCTTGACATTCAAGTTGTTCATATGACAAAGAAGATCTGTGAAAAATGCAAAGTCTGAAAGCCATTTTGTATCAGCTAACATTTGGCACTCCACTGAACACTGTTTCACATGAAAGAACGATATAATGTCGTCTTTCAGCTGCCAAACTCACTCGAAAACACATCCTGCACTAAGCCACATTACTTTCGTGTAATACAGTACATCAGAGTATTCAGATTGCACTGACTGAAGAAAATCTCGAAATTGCCTGTGAGTAAGCCCACGAGATCGAATAGTATTTACAAGCTTCACGACTGTATCAAGTACGGGTTTCATATTCAATGCAGATTTACACAGCGCATCTTGATGTATAACACAATGTAGAAAAACAACATTGTTCCCAGGATAGTTTTGATTAAAGTGTCCAAGAAATTCAGATTTTTTTCCTGTCATATTTGGTGCTCCATTGGTCATAATATTACATATATTTGTTATAGGCACCTTCTAAGTTAAAATCCCTTCCTGAAATTCACGAAAAATATCATATCCCGTTGTAGTTCCCTTTAAAGAACGCATGCACACCAGTTCCTCAATAATTTCTAATCAACACCTCTTATAAATAATACTAATTGAGCAGTATCATTTATATCAGTGCTTTCATCCATAGCTATGAAACAAAATTTAAACTGGCCAATCTTTGACTCTAATTGTGATGCCAAATTTTTATCGATGGCTTCCATTCTAGAAGTCACCGTTTTTCGAGATAAGCTTACAATCTCTAAATTATTTTTCTTGTCTGGACATAAAACATCACAAACTTGGCGCATGCATTGTTTAACGAACTCCCCATCACTGAGAGCTTTATTATTGTTAGCAATATTGTATGCTACAATGTAACTTGCATGTGTAGCTGCTTCTTGAATACCGTTTACCTTCTTGAAAAAATTTTGCCGGCCTGATAATTTTTTACAAAGACTTTCTGCATTTTGTTTTTGTTTTTTCATATTCGGACATTGCTTCGTAATTGGAATTCTTATGCTTAGATGTGAAATGACGGGAAATGTTGTATTCTTTGAAGACTGCTACAGCTTCATTGCAGATACGACACACTGGTTTATCTTTTACAACTGAAAAAAATATTTCCATGTCCATTCATCATTAAGAGCGCGGCACTCTGAATCAACTTTACGTGTTTTAGTTGCCATTTTGGGGTTGAAATATTTTACGAATAACACAAACAAGCACTAGCTACGCTATACTTTTAATAATTTCACCACTATTCACAATGACGCTATATGTCCACAATCTTCCAACACGCAATCAATAATATTAGAACTCGCGCCAAAAGAAAAAGCCGCTAGATGGAGCTTAAAAGGCTCAGTCTGCCACATGTGAGGTCTAATTCACTTATATTGAATTCCCATATGTCTGCTCCACAAAAAAAGATAACGCTTGTTGGCGCCAATCTACAGCTATAACTAACAAATAACTTCCGCTTTTAACACTTTACCGATAGAAAACTGCCTGTGTTTGCTATTTCCTTCGATTTATGTTTTGTAGAACAAAAATGGAGAGTGTAAACAGATTACCAGCTCTTTCAAAAAAAAGGAAGAAAATATATAATTAAACAGAGTAGAAAAGGAGATGGATATATAATATATGAATATTTCTTTTAATTTGCCTCTGACCGGCAAATTAAAATTCTATCCGTAGGCCGGATAGAACCTTCCGGCGGGCCGGAGTTGGCCCGCGGGCTGGAGTTTGCCCATCCCTGGTGTAGAGTGTCAGCTTTAGTCGAAGTTACGTGACAATTTTTTTTCAATACAACTCGATGAGGCAACAGATAGTAATAAAGATCCTCATTTCATTGCCTATGTTAGATTTTGTGATGATTTGTGAGTAGTAGAAGAATTACTTTTCAGCGAACCAATAGAATTCAAAGCAACAGCATTCGCATTATTTGCTATCTCAAATGATTTTATGAACGAGGCAAACATAAAATGGAAAAATTGCGTCGGAATATGCACCGATGGTGCTCGTTCTATGTCCGGAAGATTCCAAAGTATTCAAGCACTTGTGAAACAAAAATCACCAGAGTGCGTCTGGACACATTGCATGATCCACAGAGAAGCTTTGGCTTCCAAAGAAATGAGTCCTGGTTTGAATATTGTGTTAACTACGGTTGTAACCGTAGTAAATTATATAAAAATGAGACCTCTGAAATCAAGAATCTTTTCCGAACTTTGTAAAGACATATGTGCAGTACATTCAGCGTTACTATTTTATTGCGATTCAAGATGGTTATCACGGGGGAAATTTTTGTAACGTATTAATGAATTAAGAGAAGAAATCGCCATTTTCCTAGAAGAGGAAAACAGACCGAAAGCTGAGAATTTCCGCGATAGTTTATTTGTAATGAAATTGAGCTACATGGTCGACATATTCGAGAAATTAAATAACTTGAATTTTCAACTGCAAGGAGCAAATACACATATATTGGATACGAGTGATAAAGTTAATGCTTTTTGTAGGAAATTGGAATTGTGGATCAGAAATTTAAAGCAATAAAACTTAACAATGTTTGTAAATTTGAATGATTGCATTAAAACTTACAAGGCTGAAGAACAACATGTAAAAGTTGTTTTTGTAACCATTGAAAATCATTTAGCAATGCTAGCAAAGAATTTTAAAAAGAACTTTCTTGCTGACGACAAACTGATAACAAGTTACAAGCGGATGAGGGATCCATTTCAAAATGCTCCCGAAGGACTCTCAGTTGATGAGGAAGAAACCTTCATAGACTTCACGGCAAGCGGGGAAACCAAAAGACAATTTAGTGATAAATCACTTTTTGAATTTTAGGCAGGAGTGGATGATGAGTTTTCTGCACTAAAAACAAAAGCATTTCGCATTCTACTACCATTTTCAACATCTTACCTTTGTGAAACTGGATTTTATGTGGTTGCTTCTGTGAAGACAAAATACAAATCTCAACTAAATATAGAAAAAGAACTGAGAGTGTATTTCTAATATTAACCCTCCTTTGAAAAACTTTGCTCTGCAAGACAGGCTCAAGGAAGTCAATATTAATTATTAAATTTGTTTTTAATTTAGTGAGTTGTTTTAATTTAATAAGTTAATTATTAAATATGTCGAAATGTATTTTGTTTTTTGTATGTGTGTTTGTTCTTTCCTTTCAGTCAATCAATTTTTTTAAATAATATTTTCTCTTGGATATGCTCGCGCCCCCCCACTAGAGTTCTCACGCCCCCCTAGGGGGGCGCGCCCCACAGGTTGAGAATCACTGGCTTAGGCAATGGTTTGTAGAATTTTGTAATTTTCTCTTGCTTGGAAGTTTTTAAAAGCTCCTTCCATTCAGACTGATACGCAGCAGTCGTTTTAGCAACTTGCTTCTCAAAAATAAAACTTCGTTCCATAGAAGGATCAATGTTCATAAAGAAACTGCAAAGCTCATTTGCCATTCTTAAACCTTCACTAAGATTTTTCAAATTAAATATCACGTTTCCATTGCTTGTTGAAGCCTCTCCTTCAATGGGCTGTGAATTTAACATTTCCTCCAAATCGGTTTCAGTCAAATCTTCATCTTGCGATTAAAGCAATTCCTGAATGTCACTTGATTCTATCTGTTCGAACTCATCTCGTGCTTTTCCATTCGCGATTTCGACTATGTTTGTAGTTTGCATTTAACAACATACTCTAGACAAAGTTGTAATAATATCTATTTTACTTTTTTTATTAGTCCATTTGACTGCATTTACGAAGGATATTGGGTTGGATACGTATTGGAATCCTTTTATTATTATTATGTACTTATTAGATCCGCGAATAGAAAAATTTTTAGAAGCGAATATAGGAATCGGGTGGCATTTTTTAAATCTGCGAATTGTGAAAACGCGAATGAAGGAAGCGCGAATAAGGAGCTTTTACTGTGTATAAAAAAATGTTTAGTGCACATTTCCTTTTTAGAAATTAGTCGCAGTAGAGTTATATTTTATAGTACATGGTTGTACTTTTTTAATTGAGTAGAAGATGATAAAAAATCCCTCTATAAGAATTTGTGACTGATTTCCCCAGTGTTATTCCTTAAAAACAAAAAGAGCGTCAGTTCTGACCTTTAGCAGCCAAAGAAAGACGAGTCCGTCTAACACCTGACTTTTCATTTCCAGTCCCAAAGAGTTGGATTGACCAGAAATAAACTTCCAACTCCACATTCTACGGAAAAAGAATTTTTACATTTTAGATTCGCTTTATGTTCTTCTGCTAATTCTCCAAAAAGTCGGTATATAGAGAAAATAACTATGTATTCAATTTGCTGACGCAAAGAATTGAATTGACCAGAAACAAAGTTCCAACTTCACATTCTACAGAAAAAGAATTCTTATAGAATTTGAGAATTGCTTTATGTTCTTCTCCTGCTGATTCTCCAAAAAGTCGGTATAGAGAGAACGTGGTCACAAAAGAAAAATTCTCAAAAAGTCTTACTATAAAATGAATTTTAAGTTTCAATGCTACAGCTCAGTCGAAATGACCCCATATCAGACGCCATGCTAATAAATATTATAAAAAAAATTGACCATTTCACCATTTGAATATGTTTATATAAAAAAATTGTTTAATGCACATTTCTTTTTTAGAATTTAGTCGCTGTACGGTTCTATTTTATAGTACATTGCTGTACTATTTTAATTGAGTAGGAGATGATAAAAAATCCCTTTACAAGAATTCGTAAGTGACTGATTTCCCTAGTGAATTCCAGTTTTTATTCCTTAAAAACAGAAAGAGCGTCAGTTCTGACCTTTAGTAGCCAAAGAAAGACGATTCCGTCTAACGCCTGACTTTTCATTTTCAGGCGCAAAGAATTGGATTGACCAGAAGCAAACTTCCAACTCCACATTCTACAGAAAAAGAATTCTTACATTTTAGAATCGCTTTATGTTCTTCTCCTGCTAATTCTCCAAAAAGTCGGTATAGAGAGAAAAGAAACTGTGCATTCAATTTGCTGACGCGAGTCTACAAGGAATATGCGTGAAAAAAAATTACGCCAAAAGCAAATATATTTTGAAGGATTTATTCTCTTTCACGAATACAAAAATGCGTAGTGTTCTTTATGAAAAAGAAAAATTATTTTTCGTGTCAACCTGCTTTTCTCTTTGACAGTGGAGAGTTATTTATAACTTGTGTCATGCTTTCGTTTTTCAGGCGCTTAAGAGTACAGTGTAATCCTTTTTCACTTTAAATAAACGGGACCAGAATCTTCTTCTTTAGGTAATTGATTTCATTTTTAAAAATCGAAAAAAAATATTAGTCGTATGAAATTCGTATCGAAGATGTTATTAAAGTCATGGAATTTTTTTCAGAATATTTTCACACAGTTGGAAATCTGAAAAACAACTTTTCATTCAATTTTATTCGATTAAAAAGATGTTATTCAATACAGAGAATAAATCATAATCCAGGATCTCAAATAAAATATTGGAAGGTTTTTTTTTTTTTAATAAGCGCCATCTATATGGAAAAGAGCGCGGAGAGTAAAATTAATTCCTTTTTCTATTCCCAATCGCAATAAAATTTTTCTAAATTCTTATTTATTCGGAATGAATTAAAAACAATTACTTGTTTTTTCATTTTATATCTTTCAAGGACCTATTGTAGTTTTAAATGCGAGATGAATGAATATATTTACGAGGAATTTCATTATTCATTAAATCATTTTTCTTTATAAAAAACACAATTGCAAAATAAATGATGCAATACAAAAATGGTAAAAATATACAAAATATTGCATAATATTTACAGTAAATTTTTTTTATTAATTTCTCAATTTAGTGGGTGGATAGAAAAATTGTTTTGTAACACATTTGCTAGATTAGATATTTCCAAGGACAATAGTTTTTTTTCTTTCATTGAATTTTATTGTAGTTTTAAATGCAATATAAATGTATATATTTACGAGGAATTTCATTATTCATTAAAGCATTTTTCTTTGTAAAAAACACAAGTGAAAAATAAATGATGTAATACAAAAATGGTAGAAATATACTTAATATTGCATAATATTTACAGGACATTTTTTTATTAATTTCTCAATTTAGTGGGTGGATAGAAAAAATGTTTTGTAGCATATTTGCTAGATTAGAGATTTCCAAGGACAATAGTTTTATTCTTTCAATTTTTTGTTAATTTCTCAATTTAGTGGGTGGATAGAAAAATTGTTTTGTAACACATTTGCTAGATTAGAGATTTCCAAGGACAATAGTTTTATTATTTCAATGAGTTTCGGTAAGAATTTTCATTCAAGTCTCGAAGTTGGTGGCCTATAAATTTATCGACTACATTAGACATGGAAAACGCAAAAGGCTATGAAACTTATAGGTTAAAATGTCTAGTGGGTTTACAGGAATGTAATAGCATATTAAAAAAAAAATTCCAGTAATACATTCTTAGGTCATATATGATAAAATCCTACTAACTCCATTCTTACGCGTCTTTCTATGGTTTTTGGTACTTGTAATAGGACTCAAATAGAAAGCTGTAATATAACAGAATTTATAGGCAAATGAAAAGTTGCTTTTATTTATTTATTTTTTATTAAGTTCAACTTCAAGTCTGTATGCATACTGCATCTATAGATTAATACTGTTACTGTTAATATTCAAAATAGCAATTGATGCATTCTTATGGTTCTTTCTATAGTGTTTGGTGCCTGTAATAGGATTCGAATGGAAAGTTGTAATACCGTTCAATTCATAAGCAAATGAATGATGAATAGTCAATTGATCTTTTTATCTATTTCTTTTTTATTAAGTTTAACTTCAAGTCTGTATACATTCTGTATCTATATATGAATACTGTTACTGTTAATATTGAAAATGGCAATTGATGCATTCTTATGGTTCTTTCTGTAGCGCTTGGTGCCTGTAATAGGATTCGAATGGAAAGTTGTAATATTGCAAAATTCATAGGCAAATGAATGGTCAATTGATGCTTTTATTTTTTTTAACTTTTAGTTTAACTTTAAGTATGTATGCGTACTATGCTTATAGATGAATACTGTTAATATACAAAATGGCAATTGATGCATTCTCATGCTTCTTTCTATAATTTTTGGTGCCTGGAATAGGATTCGACTGGAAAGTTGCAATATTGCAAAATTCCCAGACAAATGAATGGTCACTTGATCCTTTTATTTTTTTTTAAATTCAGTTTAACTTCAAGTCTGTATACATATTGTATGTATAGATGAATACTGTTTCAAAAAAGGAATTGATGCATTCTCATTCTTCTTTCTATAGTTTTTGGTGCCTGTAATAGAATTCGAGGGGAAAGTTGTTACATCGTAAAATTCACTTGCAAAGGAATGGTCACTTGATCATTTTATTTATTTCATTTTTACGAAGGTTGACCTAATGTTTGTATAAATATTTTACCTGTATTGCAAATGAATGCTGTTGCTGAAAACATACAGAATGTAAACTTATGTTCCAGTTGTTTACATTAACTAAAATAGGTATTTTGGAAAATAACTGATTGAATTGAAAATTCAACATATGACTTCAGATTTTTGTGCCAAAACTACATACCAGTTGTTTTATATCTAGCTTGTTACATCTGTGAACAACAATATCGACAATCTTGAGTGATAGCCTAAATGGCAGTCAAAATTTGATAGATCTGGTTCAAATTTGATACAGATCTTTTAACCTGATGATAAAACATTTGAACATATTTCATTCATTTTTGTATGTTTTGAGCTATCGTGTTCTCAATCATTGCTAAAATTCATTGTTCTTTTGAATTTCTAATCTGATACAAAAACATTTTGGATATAATAAAAAAACATGACTTCTTTTAGAAAAATTACTCTTTAGCTTTTAAAATTAACTATCATTAAGAAATTATTTCCTAATTTCACTATTACTCTTATGATGAACCTATAACATTGTTAATGTTTTAATACGACATATATTATAAACATAAATATCTTTCGCAGTGCACCGTTCAGGTGAAATTAAGACTTTGCTCGAACACACACGACACAACCATTTTTAGGGGGCGGTCGAATTCATTCATCCATCCACAGTCAGAATTTAGATCCAAATCAGAGACCGACTCATTCCTGATTCAGTAACCCGAGAGGAATAATTTGTTATGATAACTTGGAGGACTTCGCTGTCACGACCTATTTAACGGCCCAATTGCCATTAGCCAACATGGCGGTCTTTGAACAAGACGAGGACAGAACTCGGGAACTTTCGATTACGAGACTGACGCTCTACCGACAGGCTGCCGTGGCCCATATTTCTTACTAACATATATTAATCGTATTTGAAAGATAATAGTAAAAGTCCCCATTATTAGCTTTTGAATCCCTAATCAATTAAGCAGAATCCATTCTTTAAATTTTTATTAAATATATGTAATTAAATTGCTAGAAATATATATTAAGTGTTCATATATGAAATGCGATTTTTAATTCAAATAAATGTTTTTCTTCAATCAATTATAAATTTCTACGTGCAATGAAAAACATGTATTGAATAACAAAACATATGAATGTATGAAATGAGATTTTTTTGTTACAAATTAATGTTTTTATTCAATTAATTATAATTTTTTACTCACAATGAAAGGCATGAATCGGATAACAATATTGTTAAACAATAAAATTATATTACTATCTACAGAAGCAATAATAAAATAAGATTATATATAGAACTACGAAAAAAGATAAATAACCCCCAGATTTTTCAAAATGTTCCAATAGGAATTTGTATTTTTGAAAATTTAGATTATAGGTGAAACACGAACTTTTAATAAAACTCATATCAAAGGAAAATATGAATAAAAATGAAGTTTTGAGTACAAATTCAAATGAAATTAGGAATACAAATGGAATTTTGAATACAAATTGAAATGAAATTATGAATATAAATTCAAATGGAATTTTGAATACAAATTGAAATGAAATTATGAATATAAATTCAAATGAAATTATGAATACAGATTCAAAAGAATTTTTGAATACAAATTTAAATGAAATTAGGAACACAAATACAAATGAAATTAAGAATACATATGTAATGTTGAATACAAATTCAAATAAAATTAGGAATTCAAATGAAATTAGGAATAAAATTTCAAATAAAATTATGAATACAAATTGAAACGAAACTATGTATACATTTTAGAATTAATATACGAACTTTTTATAATCTTTTTTTATAGTGCTTGTAATGTGACAGTTGTTAGAAAACGCTATAGTGTAGGTTTATCATTTTTTTCTTTTACTCGCACTGAATTCATTGCGAATTATAAAAAAGTCCTTTTCATTATGAACAATTAGTGTTTAGTAATACTCCTTAATTAATTAATTTTAATTTTAATGATAATAATAGGTATTTATCACAAAAATCGCTAAAAGATGCTCAAGGAAAGAAGTTCTATTTAGTCTTACCAAACTATCATCACAAGAAAAGAAAAATAATAAGAATAAAAATTGATAATAACCTAACATATCATTGATTGAAAATTAATAATAACATAACATATTATTGATTGAAAATTAATAATAACCTAACATATTATTAATTAAAATTAATAATACATTTAAACCAAACATTTAAAATTAAAGCTGAAAATAAAAGACAAATAATAAGAATAAAAAGTTCAACTATGTAATGTGTGCTTTTAAAAAATTGTTTTTACTGAATTTATTTATTTAAGAGTAACCTTATAGATAACAATTCTTTGAAATGTTGTCCTGCTATTAAATAATTTTACTTTAGCCCTGGATAACTTACCTCAGTAGCCACATCTTATTACTGCAGTACTTGACGGTATTGAAGTTTCAATTTATCCTAATGATCGCCGTTAGAATTCCTATGGAAGATTTCAACATCTGAAATTTTAGGCCCGCCTAAAATAAATAAATAAATAAAAATAAAAAAAAATCATCCCTTTTCTTGCTTAATGCTATTACCAAAAGCTTCCTTTTCAAATTCATTTAAATTTAACATTCTTTAATACAAATATCTAGGCTTAAAGGAAAAAAGAATTATTATTATTAATAATTATTAATAAATTAACTTAATATTAATAAAAATTAATTATACATTTAAATCAAACATTTGAAATTAAGGCTGAAAATAATTGACAAATAATAAGAATAAAAAGTTAAACTATGTAATGTGGGCTTTTAAAATATTGTTTTTATTGAATTTATTTACTTAATAGTAAAATTATTGATAAAAATTCTTTGAAATGTTGTCCTGCTATTAAATGATTTGACTTCACTCCTGAATTAAATAACTTACCTCAGAAGCCTCATTCTATATCTGCAGTAGCTGACAGTATTGAAGTTTCAATTTATCCTAATGATCGCCGTTAGAATTCCTATGGAAGACTTCGACATCTTCCATTTTAGGTCCGCCTAAGAATAAAAAATTTCCTCCCTTTTCTTGCTTAATGCTATTACCGAAAGCTTCCTTTTCAAATTCATTTAAATTTAACGTTGCTTTACTACGAAAATTCAGGCTTAAAGGAAAAAAAAGAAACATTTTCTGTTGGATGCATAAACATTGAAGCTGCTCCCTTAAGAAAACTTCGGCAAAACCAGTCTATTTTCGAAAATGTTTACAGAATAATACAGCGGAAAAGAATTCACCGGGTTTATCTAATAATGGCAAGTAAATTAATTAAGTTCGCGAATAAATGAACTTACCACAAATACTCCGGGCAAAAAAAAAACATTTATTTTTTAAATAAAATCTATTCTTTATAAATTATATCTAAAACTTTAGGCAAGCCTTTATTGAAATCATACTAGTTGATCGTTCGATGTTGCGGGAATAAGCTTCGTTTACTTTTAGTTGATTTCATTGAATTTTTCAGAAAGAGACGAAGCTGTGCTCTTATTGCTTCCCAAAAATTATATATATTTGACAAGGTCTCCTATTTTTAATGAATATCCATTTTTTTCTCATTTATTCTAATTTAAACACTAGAACAAATTTCATATGGTTTCTCATTTAAAACCTTGCTGGGGGGGGGGGGGCACAAGTGACCGACGAGTCAGTATAAACTACACTGTAAGAGTTTCAGGGTTGCAGTCACCGTGTTAATTAATTTTCGAAAATAATTTTGGGAACCTTACATACATCCTAAATTTAAGTATTATACATATATTATTTCGTATTTCTATTTTTTTTTAATATTTAGCCTAATTTAAGCATTAAAAAATTTTTCAGATGATTTCTCAAGTAAAACCTTGATTGCTGTGGGGGTCACAAGTGACAGACGAATCAGTATAAACTACATTGTAAGAAATTCAAGGTGGCAGTCAACGCGTTAATTTTCGAAAATAATTTTGATAAACTTACGTATTTCCTAAATTTAGATATCATGTATATAGTTCTTTATTTCCATTTTTTTTAAATTTAGCCTAATTTAAACAGTACAACAAATTTCATATAATTCCTCATGTAAAACCTTGATTTCTGTGGGGGTCACAGGTGACCGACGAGTCCGTTTAAACTTCATTGCAAAAAATTCAGCACATCAGTCAACGCGTTAATTAATTTTAGAAAATCATTTTGATAAACTTACGTACTCCTAAATTTAGATATTATATATATAGTTCCGTATTTCCATTTTTTTTCACATTTAATCTAATAGAAAGACTAGAACAAATTTCATTTGATTTTTCTTTTAAAGCCTTGAATGTGGTGGGGGTCACAGGTGACCAACGAGTTCATATAAATTTTGTATGAAATTCAGCGCGGCTGTCCAAGCGTTCATTAATTTTCGAAAATAATTTTGAGAAATTTAGGTATTACCTAAATTTAGATATTATATATCTAGTTCCGTATTTACATTTTTTTTTACTTTTTGCTTAATTTAAAAACTAGAACAAATATCATATGATTTTTTCATTTAAATCCTTGATTGCTGTGGGGGTCACAGGTGACCAACGATTCCGTAAAAACTACTTTGTAAGAAATTCAGCGCGGCAGTCAAAGCGTTAATTAATTTACAAAAAAAAAATTTGGAAACTTATGCATCTGCTAAATTTAGATATTATATAAATAGCTCCTTATTTTTTCAATCTAGCCTCCTTTGATGGCTATTTAGATCTCCGAGATTAATGGTTACTGAAAATTTCGATGCTTTACATTCACTTAAGGCCTTATCACACGGCGAAACATCGTCAGCAAAGACAACGAAAGTGATGGGATTTGTATGACGTCACTTCAAAGTTTCACGTGATTGGTTGAATTTCGTTTGCAGACAATATTTCCGCTACTATCGTTGGCATTTTCAAATTGGTTAGAAAAAGTTGTCTATTACAAAAAACTTGCTTGACTGGGTAGAAACGGAAAAACGCTGACAAAAAGTGCTGACGATATTTTGCCGTGTGATAAGGCCTTTACTTTATTTCAAAAACCTTACACACTTCTGTTCATTATGCTTTGCATTTTCCTATTCTCTATATTTCTTGATATACTCAGTTATATCACAAGGAGGAGCAGACGTATTTTAAACTGGAAGCAGTTTAAAAAAAATTCCACAAATATCTCTTTTTGAACCTAAGTCTTAATTTTAAATTCAATAAATAAATAAATAAAAATGAGCGCATAATTTCAGCTAAAACCTACTAAATATAAAAAATAAGCCCAATTTTTACATCTTGATCATAACTATGGAAAAAAGACAACAGGAA
>JAPMOQ010023660.1:581533-601776 GCA_026543055.1 Argiope trifasciata
ACCATTGCGAAGATAAATGCTGTTTAAATTCATAAAACTCGCATGTTTGTTCAGTAAAAGATAACGAGAAAATTAATGAATAGTTTAGTCAACGATTAAACAGAAAGATTATTGATTTCTGTCATGAATCCGTTAGGTATGGCATCAATTTTTTTACAAAATGATCATACATTTTTTGAGAGCACAACATTTAGAAATCTAGAAAGGGTAATAACATCCCACTTTAGCACTTTCACAAAAGTAGAAGCGGTATCTTTGCAAACAGTAGCGTAAGTGCAAGTTTATAAGTACTGTTACCATCGCGAAGATAAATGCTATTTAAATTCATAAAACTTACATGTTAGTTCAGTAAAAGATAACGAGAAAATAAATGAATTGTTTAGTCGACGATTAAGCAAACAAAAATGAAATCGTCTGCGTTTTATCTCTTGTTTCATTTCTAGAGTAATGTTTCCCATTCTAAACTACTAGTCGTTTAATGATCACGTGATACACATTAGTTTCATCGAACTATTTGATTTCAACTGGAATTCCTGAAAATATGGCAAATTAAAAAGAGCATATTTTCTCAATTTTAAGGTATCTGACTACATTACAAACACTGACTATTGACCTCGTTTTTTTTAATTGTTATTTCTTGTAATTCAGATTTCCAAAAATAGTTTATCTTTTCTGTTAGAAAAGGAAGACTTGACCAATCATCCAGGGTCACATATTTCTTCGGCTAAAATTTGTCTTTAACTTCAGTTTTCTCAAAACTTTAATTTTCATAAAAATTCTGAGTCATTAACATTATATCTCAAAACCCTATAGAGGTATTTACATAAAAATTTCTTTCAGTGTTGTGTGTTTGGATTAATAGGGGCAATGAAATGAACCATAAGTTTTATTGTTGATGGGATACTTTTTTTATTTATAGGTGTTTTTAGAAAAATTAAATTGAGAATTTATGGAAAAAATGTATATATACGAATATTTTTACCCGTAACTTCTTTGCATCTCAAGATTTTTCATAGATTTTGGCTCATTTCATTCATCATTATATTCAATAACTTGTGCGCAAAGAAATAAAGGATTAATGCATTACAATTTTGTGTAGAGTGTTAATCGTTTCGGTTAAATTTCATTAAAATGTGCTAAAAGTTTCATATTTCTCCAATTATATAATATTTTCAAATAATTTTGTTGTATTTATAGTATTTAGTATTATAATTGAAAATAGAACTAAAAACTATAATGTTAAATAGTGTTTAAAAAATCCAATTTTTTTAAAACAAATTTCTTCGAATGTAGTTAGATCCCTCAAGTAGAATAACAAAACATTTGATGCTAAATGTCGAGCACAGTTTTACTTATCACACGAGTGCATGTTTCATGAACTGATTGCATTGAAGAATTGGAGTTTCAGCACCAAAAAGATCTTCAGAATAAATCTATTAAATTCTTCTATGAACTATTTACGAATTTATTTGTTAGCATTTACTTTTTAAACTTGATTGTCACTTTCGATCATTGTTTTTCAAACGCTTTCCATAACTACTATGAGCAAAATATATCATAAAATCTGAAATGTTAGCAGATTTTTCTACTGGAATCGTGAAATCAGTCATATTGCTCACTTTGTACCGGTAAGAAGTAAAGTTATTTCTCTAATTCATGTTTCCCAACAAACTTTGTAAAATCGGGAGATATCTGATAATACTCTCGCGTAAATGCAGTTAGTGTAGATAAACCATGTGTTAACCTTTTAACGGTGGCGTTATTTTGAAGAAAATGGTCATAAAAGTGTATTATTTTTTATTCAAGAAAATTATACAAAACTGAGTGTATGTATAATGTTTGCATTCAATTTTTTTTAGTTAATTTTTAGCTTGAAATTAAAAACAAAATCAGAAAAGCCAACATTCAGGGTTATTATGACTGAAAGTTAGCTTTCCAACAAAGAAAGAAAATAAAAAATATGTGTTTTAAGCATTCAAACATAATTTTGTTGCATTTTCACATATCTTAAATAAATACTATTCATTTTTTTCTTGTGTGATAAATTTTAAAGCATGAGATGCATAGGCCAACGTCACAATCAGGACAATAGTACCAAGTTTCCTTTCTGCTGCCATCTAGTTTAAAATAAATGAACTATCTCTAAAAACATAACAAATAGTCTAGGGCAGTCATCTGGCGTATATTTTGAGAAATAAACATGATTCTGGGAATAAGAAATAGATTGTTTTAATATTTGTGGCACATTACTTTTGAATACGCCAGCTCGGAAATATCACGGGCGTGAGAAGGAAGGGGTTAACTAAACTCATAGATAACACTCGCTAATCCCAACTCGAAACATTATTCCAGGGAATAAACCTCACATCTCCTTTTATCCGCAAGATGAAAAGACTCGAATCTTCCAGATTTAGAAAGATACAGCAGTTAGAACATTCTAGAAAAAGCGAGAAAGAACCGAAAGTGGAACAATAACAAAACAATTATTTGGCACTTTGCCTGTAGTCAGTTTAGTTATATTAACGTCATGTTTAAAGAAGCATGAGGGCTATTTTGGGTTTAGGTATTTTTTTAGGTTTTAGTTATATTAACGTCCCGTTTAAAGCAACACGAGGGCTATTTTGGGACGAACTTGTAATTTTGAACAAAGATCAGATGACGAGGACGACACCTGAACTGGCACCCCCCTATCCACATCACACCAGGGCTATTTTGGGACGAACCTCGTAATTTTGAGCCTCGGTCAGATTCACAATGCACAACACAAGCTGGAAGACCTTTAAAATGCACCACACCCGCTTTCACGACGGTTCATCAGTGAAATCAAGCCTCGAACCTGAAACCCTCTAATCCCGAAGCCTAGACCTTACCACCAGGCCACCACGACCCACTAGTAGTCAGATAAGAACTTAAGAAATGTCTTCAAGTCCAAAGTCCGCCGTGTTGGCTAATGGCAGTTGGAGACGTTAAATAGGTCGTGATTGCAAAGTCCTCCAAGTTCCAATAACAAAATGATACCTCTGGAGGTACTGAATCAGGGATGAGTCGGTCTGTGATTTGGATCTAAATTCTGACTTGCGGATGGATGAATGAGCGTATGATTGAATTTGATCGCCCCCTAAAAAAGGGTTGGGTCGTGTGTGTTCTAGCAAAGTCGTCCTTTCCCATGAACGGTGCTCGTTCACAACGAAAGGCGGACACCTCTGCCTCAATCGAAACAGCTCTGCTAATTCGACTTGGCATGACCAAGTGGCATTAGACAACAACAACAACAACATATTAACGTCCCATTGTAAAGCAACACTAGGGGTAATTGGGGACGGACTTCGTCATTTTGAACCCCGGTCAGATAACGAGGACGACACCTGAGTTGGCATCCCCTCCTCCTCAACAGACCAAACCAGTGAGAGACCCGCTTACACGACGGTTCTTCGGTGGAATCGAGTCTTGAACCTAAAACCCTTCAATTCCAAAGCGTAGACCTTACCACCAGGCCACCTCGGCCCACCAGTAGTCAGTTAAGAATTTAAGAATTGTCACTTTTATTTCAAAGCATTCTACTGTTGAGCCATTTAATCGTCATTAGATTAGAAGTAATTTCTTAGAATATTTAAAAAGCAAGATTTTAAAAAATTATTTGCTTTATAGTTATTCATCCAATTATTAAATATATTATGATATTGAGATGACACTGTCTAACATTTGGGATCTATTTCAAAATTATATCCAATGAAGATTTGCTACTCATCTGGAATTCATCGGAGGCTCGCGATTTTTTTTATTTTTTTTATTTTAGTGTGGTGAAGAAATTTTCTGCAGAGAGTGTGATCTAACTTTGGCTTTAAAACCATGATTCAAAATTGACAGAATCCTTCTTCAAAGGATAAATACAATTTCAAATATTCAAATAAATAAGCATTTATTAGCAGGCCGAGGAAATTGAATTTGTGAAACAAGCAATTTAAGTGAATTAATCTTAGAAATGAGCGATTGCCAAGGCATGAAAGGTCCTACCCAGACAGAAGATGTCAGAAAATTCATATAGATTGGATAGAATACGGAAACATCAGCAAATGATTTTCTAGAATTTATTTATCTATAGTTGGTACCTCGTAATTCAGGATTAGAAGCTTCCGGTATGATGTTGGTTCTCATTGCCTTTCTGGGTGCACAAAAAGATGTAGGTCAGTTCCCACCTGTGCTGCTGTTGCGAAGTTGCGGTCATTCAAGTTTTCCCTTATACCTTCCAGCAATAAGATATTTCACATGGGAATATCTATTTAAAACAATGTATACTATTTTAATAATTCTGGTATTACCATTAATTTAGATATCTGAAGTCTGTTTAAGTTATAACAATTCATACTAGGTTGGCACTAATGTTTAGCTTTATAATTGCATTCTATGCATTCGAAATGCTATTGTTATATGTGTGGTGGCTTGAACACAATTTAAAACTATTCAAACCCTTATAGTCATTAGTTTAGTTTAGTTATATTAACGTCCCGTTTTAAAGCAACAAGAGGGCTATTTTGGGACGGACCTCGTCATTTTGAACCACGGTCAGATGACGAGGACAACACCTGAACTAACACCGCCCTCTCCACACCACACCAGCGGAAGGATGTTTGGCCTGACAGATTTAACGTGCAAGAGACTCCCTTCCACGACGGTTCTTCTGTGGAATCGAGTCTCGAACCAGAAGCCCTCCGGTTCCGAAGCCGAGACCTTACCACCATATAGTCGTTAGAAAAAGGTAATAAAATTATAAACCTCAACTTAATGCTAGGTATAAATAAGATTATCATTGCAAGATTCCTCAAGGCCACTTTAAAAGCAGAAATAGCACCAGCCAATACTAGATTCTATATTTTCAAGCATTGCCCCTCATCACAATTAAGCCGCCCAGAACACATCTTCAACTGCCCTGCCATTGTTGCTGCCATCTTTGGACTCTTCAGCCCTTTTTCGAGGGAAGATGTTCTGTACAATCTTCAGGCTCCAAGGCTTGCTGAGGACATGGGAGATCTGCATATTTCCAAAGATTTGAAAGAACGCAGGAAAATAAATGCATTTGTGGGGAAATTGGTACAGTTTACCACTATTTAATGGAATGTATGGAGATCTCAGAGTCAAGGAAGGACCTGAAGATTGACAATAATGATTTAAGTACAGTACTGATGGTACCGGGTAACCTCAAAACCCTGAAGGTTATGATGTTAAAGATTGACAGTTTCATTCCAACTGTTTGAGAGAGCGCAGATGGGGAGGAAGACAGTCATTTACTACCCTGAAAGGAATGCCAGTTTGACTGATCGGTCAATGTAAGGTTGGACAATACTTATTCAGCAGTCGACCACAACAAATCCTGTCGATACTGCTACGTTCAGTGGTGGCGGGATGGTCGGCTGTATTCAAGAAGAAGAAGAAGGCTATAGAAGAAGGTTGTCCTATAGGTTTTTGGACACATTTGAATTTTTCTACTATCCATAGAAAATGACAACAACAACAATAAATAAAATCAAAGAAAGAAATATTTTTTTCAATGATGATAAACCTTGATGCTCAAATGAATCTGATTGTGAAAACAAAAATTTAGAGCTTCGATTCAACATTTATTGCTAGAAAGAGAATTTTTATCAATGGCGTTTTTAAAAAAATGATTGAAAAATCAGGAAGGAATACATTTTTCTCTTGTAGGAATCACCTCTCCCACTCTCTCTCCAGAAAAAATATGTCTTTAGTATGTACCACATTCTCTTCCCAAGGCAAAGTATTATACAGTTTAATATGTGCCTAAATCTTCCAATATTAATATTTTGTTGTAAATAACACACGAATCACTAATATTCGGAAATGTAGAGATATTGCAGTTTTGTATCAGGAAAGATTTGCGTGGGAATAACCAAGCAATAGAAGCACCCATATTGGTCGGTTGGAACGTGAACTATTAATCTTATGAGAATGCAAAACTGCTATCTTTAGAATCATCAAAAGGTTCAGAATCCCTGAAAGTAACAAGAAAAAAAAAACGAAATAAAGGCCGTAGGAGGAGTGGTGTCACTTTCAGTGGATGAATATCATGTATAAAGGGAAAAGATATGAAAATAGAAGACTAAATGAGAAAAAGGTTCAATAGTCAAAATCTATAGATATTAATTTTTTTTCGACACGGGAATTCCATTTTGATGATGAATTTTAACCAGACGGGAAGTACTGTTTGATCGATGATCAGTTAACGAATAGAAATTTCCGTCTTTTATTTTCTTTGTATGAAATTCGTCATTCTCCAATACTATTATTTTGAGGATTTTATATCCCTTTTGTTAATTAAATAATCGGAATGAAATTAAATACAATCCCAGATTTCTTTTTAACTTTTAGAAATTAATTTTGAGTTATAGAAAAAAATTGATATGGTTTTCAACTTTTTGAAAAAAATTTGCATCGGAAAAATTTTACTGTCATGAATAATTTATTTAACTTTTAGAAATTAATTTTTGTTATAAAAAAAAATTGATATATTTTTTAACTTTTTGAAAAAAAATTACATCGGAAAAATTTACTGTCATGAATAATTTATAAGGCGTGTCTTCGCCCATTGTAAGATGTCATATTCAAAGAAAAATTATAAGTTCAGAACTTAGGGAAAATACTTTTAATTGTCAATGCTGATAAAGTCTGACATTCTTTTTATAAGTTATCTTTAAACATTTTTAACACTAATATTAAACTAAAAATATAACTTAATTTAATATTAGTGTTACTAGAAGACTAAAAGAGAAAGAGATTCTATAGTCAAAATCTGTAGATATTAATTTTTTTTTCGACACAGGAATTCCATTTTGATGATGAATTTTAACCAGACGAAAAGTACTATTTGATCTATGACCAGTTAACGAATAGTAATTTTCGTCTTCTATTTCCTTTGTATAAGATTCGTCGTTCTCCAATACTATTATTTTGAAGACTTTATTTTCCATTTTAATTAAAAAATCGGAATTAAATTGAATATCGACCCAGATTTCTTTTTAACTTTTAGAAATTAATTTTTGTTATGGAAAAGAATTGATATGTTTTTCAACTTTTTGAAAAAAAATTCACCGTCATGAATAATTTATAATGCGTGTCTTCTACAACTGTAAAATGTCACGTCCAAAGAAAAATATTTTATGAGTTCAGAACTTAGAAAAAATAATTTTAATTGTCAATGTTGATGAAGTCTGACATATTGATGCCCAGTTAACGAATAAAGTTATTGTCGTCTATTAATTCCTTTGTAAAAAATTCGTCGCACACCAATACGATTATTTTGTGGATTTTATTTTCCTTTGTTAATTAAATAATCCCAATTTAATAGAAGACCGTCCCAAATTCATTTTAAACTTTTAGTAAAATAATTGTTAAGGAAAAGAATTTATTTGTTTTTCAACTTTTTGACAAAATTTACGTCGAAAAAAATTAACAGCCATGAATAATTTATAATGCATATCTTGTCCCATTGACTTCAGAACTTAGAGAAAATATTTTTAATTGTCAACTTTCATGAAGTCTTATATTCTCTTTATATTTCATCTTTAAGCCTTTTTAAAACTAGTATTAAACTTAAAAAAATTTTAACAATGGATAATTTTTTTAAAGTCTTAGTTTGAAATTAGTTAACCTTCCAGCGGGCCCACGTATGTGAGAAATATACTAGAGATGAATTTCGTTTTATAACTTTAGATGTGGTGGCACTGGGAACGCCTGTCCTTGGCTATTTGTCGCCCTCCCTTTGACCTACTTTCAGTTGCAGTCGTAAGTTTGTGGCATTTTCGGTCTCTGCCGATCAGATATTTGTATTTCAGAGATACACGCGACCGTTTATGTAAATTTTTGCCACATCTGATTTTGCATGATTTTACAAATAAATCTGTATTGTTTTAGAATGGCGACGGCTGGCAAATGCACTTACGAAGGAAAATGTTAAAAAAAAGCCCCCACGTCTCTAAAAAGTGAGCTAAAACTAAAGGTGCTGAAGAGAAAAGCCGAACTAGGTATTGAAGAAGTGGAAGATGCGACGTCAGGGTAAAACCCTTGCCAAAAAGAAAAGCGGATTAGAATAACGAGGTTCAGTTGTGAGATTTGACAGAAATTTATATGTTTGGAGAACACTAAACATATTTGCTCACATTGCAACGCTGCAATGAAATAACAATGAAGCTATTTTCTTCCTTACTTTTTGCTTTTTATACATAAATTCTGTATTTTTGAACTTCTATATTTTATATGCAAATTGTTCTGTCAAAATATCGACCATTTCATTTATTTTATTTTTAAATCAATTCAGTTATTCTGCGGTCATTTTATATTGTTATTGCAATCTATGTTTATATTGTTTCTGCTTCTTTTTAAGTAAAAAATGTTTAAAGTGATTGTAGTTAGTAATTCTAAGCTATTTGCAATATAATTTTATTAGTTACGCTTTTGAAAATTTACAATTTACTATAGCGTATGTGAGAAATACGCATGACCTTTCATGTTGGAATGACGGCCGAGCCCGCAGGAAGGTTAATAATTGAACTAAGACATAGAAATTAGCCATTAGTTGTGAAGAATAATATGTCTGCATCGATGTCAATTTTGAGTTTTTATCGATCTTGATCAATAGAAATGAAATAGCTTCAAACCTTCAAATATCATTCCCTATAATTATTTTAAAACAGGAAAAAACACACAGAAAACTATTGCAGTTTTTAAATATATACAAAAATGCAGAATTCTTCAAGAATACAGAGTTCTAGAAACAAAATATAATTATTTCACAAATCTTCAGGACATACATTCTGGAAGTTAGTTAAATAATGTTAAAATCAAAGAAATTACCTAAATACTACAATTACTTAAAATTCAAATGAATTTGGGAATTATATAAATTCTGAAAAAAAGATCTTCGATAAAAATTGCTTCATATTGAATGGTTATTATAAAGAAATAAAACTAAAATTTCATAAAATGTGTTTCTTGAATAAATTATAAATAACTCGCAAAATGACATTTGGAAAGAATTACCGAAGAAATCGAGCTCAAAATTAAAATAATTTGTATTTTTTTAAAAGAAAATAACAATTCTCAGAAAATTGGGGGGGGGGGGGAAATCCCGAGAAAATATTCGAAATATTTGGCTATCATGCAAAAAAATATTGTTTATTCCATTATATTTTAAATGATACTCAATGGTTTATTCTTAAATCATTTTTAATAACTTTTATTTAAATTTTATAAAAGTGAAGATTTAAGAGGTCAAGCAATATTCATATTCATTGTCTTAAAGCATTCAATACGGAAATTGCTGATTCTACAGGTTTATTTCACCACATTTTTAAAAATGTCTCACGAATTGTTGAATAGGTTTATTCTCTTTTCAGAATAATATCAGCAAAAATAATGAAGAATTTTCCAGTTCTTCAAGTTTATTGTCTCCCTTATTGATTTTGAGGATAGTTTCTAAAATTTTTGCAAGGGTAATTTGAAGCAGTCACTTGGAAAATTTCTTCGTTTCGAGAAACAAAACTTTCTAAAGAATAGTTTCTGCAAATTAGAAACTTAAGGACCGATTTTACATAGCAATGCATTTTTATGCTAATTTATCTTTCCTTGAGCAAACACAAAAGAAAGGCAGCACCTTCGAAAATACATATCGAAGCTAAATTAAAATATTTCACAAAATTCCCAGTCCATTTCAACGACAATAATAGAAATCGATTTTCGCCTTCCTAGAAACGAGTCATTTCAAATCATTATAATATTCGTTGGAATTTCTTTCAGCTACAGTAAGTTATTTTGAGTTTGAATATACAGCATTTATTTCTCCATTCTGACTTTCAAATCTTATTTTTCGAGTAATTTACTAAATCAAGCAAGAAATGAAAAGCCGTATGATATTTGCAATCATTTCCTTCCAGTTTCACTTGCTCCGCTTTCGATTTCTTGATTGCCAGTAAAAGAACGAAACCAGCGGGTGTTACAAATGATTTTCATAAACCGGTATCTAAACGAAACGCTTTGTCAATAATACAATTTCATGTAATTTATATCAATGATTGTTTACGAGGTGCTTATTCGGTTGAGAATTACGGCTGAAATTCTGCTAATTGAATAAGCATTCAGTTTATTTCATTTACTTGTGATACCTTCTAATATTTTATGCTTCATTTTATTTGGATGAAGTAAAAAATTTACCATTTCAAGATACTTTACATCAAATATGTTTTTGTTCTTAAAATTATCATTAGCAATAGTAACATATATAAATTATTTATTTCTTTATATTCGAAAAAAGTTTAAGCTCATACGGAAAAGAAAATACTTTTTAAACGCTTTTACTTATCTGCGCATGTTTTGTATTTAAAAAATTGTATTTTATAATTGATATTTCATTCATTCTTTCACGTTCTACATTTCTAGTAGTTTATAAAGTTATTAGTTGCGATAATAATAAAATATTTTAGCTTCAATTGCTATGCTTTCGCTTTCTTGATTGCCGATAAAAGAAGGAAACCAGCGGGTGTTAGAAATGATTTTCATAAGCCTGTATCTAAACGAAACGCTTTGCCAATAATACAATTTCATGTAATTTATGTCAAGGATTTTTTAAGAAGCTTGTACGAGGTGCTTATTCGGTCGAGAATTACGGCTGAAATTCCGCTAATTCAATAAGCATTCAGTTTATTTCATTTATTGTGATATCTTCTAATATTTTATGCTTCATTTGAATATACAGCATTTATTTTTGCATTCTGACTTTCAAATCTTATTTTTCGAGTAATTTACTAAATCATGCAAGAAATGAAAAGCCGTATAATATTTGCAATCATTTCCTTCCAGTTTCACTTGCTCCCATTTCGATTTTTTGATTGCCAGTAAAAGAATGAAACCAGCAGGTGTTACAAATGATTTTCATAAGCCAGTATCTAATCAAAACGCTTTGTCAATAATACAATTTCATTTAATTTATATCAATGATTGTTTAAGTGCCTTGTACGAGGTGCTTATTCTGTCTAGAATTACGGCTGAAATTCCATTAATTGAATAAGCATTCGGTTTATTTCATTTATTGTGATACCTTTTAATATTTTATGCTTCATTTTATTTTGATGAATCAAAAAATTTACCATTTCAAGATACTTTACATCAAATTTGTGTTTGTTCATACAAATATCATTAGCAATGGTAACATATAAAATTATTTATTTATTTATATTTTTTAAAAAAAATTGAAGCTCATATGGAACAGAGAATACAACTTTTTAAACGCTTTTACTTACCTGTGCATGTTTCATATTTAAAAAATTATATTTTATAATTGATATTTCATTCATTTTTTTCATATAATACATTTCTAATCTATATAATTAAAATGAATGTTTGTCTGTATGTCTCTTAAACCTTCCTAAACCGTTCTTCTGATTGCGATGAAACTTAGTCAACTTATTGTTTACATATACGGGATGGTTATAGGGATAGTACAACTGTCTAAAATTTAAAAAAGAAATTCGAATCTCAACCACATCTATTTACCAAGGATTCATCTCCAAATAACTAGCCGAGGGAACAATAGATTCTGTAGAAACGCTAACTCGAAGTTAAAGGTTAATATTTTGTAGTTATAGCACACAAATTTCATGCAAGTCATTCTCAGAGATAACAATTTTATTACAGATTATGCGAGAAAGTTTTGGGGAGACCAACCCCGGAAGTATTAAATTTGAATTAAATTTTAGCGTTTTTCGCAGTAACTATCAAAAATATTGTAGTACAAATATATTTTCACCATCTTAATTTTTAAAAAAATATTTTTTCAACTATATTAACGATTTTATGGCATAAATATATTCCATGTTGTAATAAATTTTAAAAGAAAATGTTTTAATCGCATTTTCTAAAATTAAATTTGAGAATTCTGAACGAAAATCAAACGAATTACGAGATAAAATAAATAGTTTCTTTTACCGCCATTCTGAAAGAACACGAAGTTTTACAATTCTGAAAGAATACAAAAATAAAATATAAAAAAATACATATTTATTTGATCATATTTTATATATTGTTGTACCATTTATCCTGTTTAGATGAAACATTGTCAAATTATTTATTGACTGCACTTAATATTATTTTTTTCGACCGTAGCCACACGCCGGGTACCAGCTCGTAATTTATAAAGTTATGAGTTGCAATGAAAATGAAATATTCAAAAAAATTAGAGGTCTTAATCACCAATTAATGTTTTAATTTAACTAAATCTTGATTTTACACAAGTGTTATTATCCAAAAATTAATTTCAAAGTAATGTTTTTAACATTAAATTTATAATCCGTATTATGAATACATTATACGGTTGGCGAATCATTAATGTATTAAGGATAACATTTATAATCCCTGTTGTTGTCTAATGTCACGTGGTCATACCAAGCATGAATGAGCAGAGATCTTTCGAATTAAGGCAGAAGTGTGCGCCTTTCGTTGTAAACGAGCACCGTTAAGGTGAAAGAATGACTTTGCTCGAACACACATGACGCAACCCTTTTTAGGTGGTAGTTGAACTCATTCATCCATACACAAGCCAGAATTTAGATCCAAATCAGAGACCGACTCATCCCTGAATCAGTGCCCGCAGAGGTATCGTTTTGTTATGGGAATTTGGAGGACTTTGCAGTCACGACCTATTTAACGTGCCCCAACTGCCATTAGCCAACACGGCGGTCTTTGGTCATGATGAGGACAGAACTCGGGACTTTTCGGTTTCCAGACTTGTCCTCTACCAACCAGGTTACCTCGGCCTTATAATTCGTAATAATGAAATGTATTACAGGGTGAGCTAACAAGTAGAAAATGGCATTGACAAAACTTCTTTAACTATTCTTTTATTAGTCGTGTGCCAAATGGGATATAAAAAAAAACTTTCTCAAAACACTAAAAATATTTTTTTTCAAAATAGACAAAATGAAAACATGGATGGGATTATGAATACTCAATGAATGCTAAAATAAGCTATAAACGTGATTAAGGTTTTTTTTTCTATTCCATTGATTGATGTGTGATATTCGTTGATGTTATTATTTCTATCAAAATCTCTAAATTTGGAATTTTTACTTAAACAATCAAATCTCTGATTTTACAAATAAGTTGAAAGCAAAAAATTAAGAGTATTACAAGAAAATAATTGAAATGTTTATTATTAGAATAATAACATTTATTAATTTGAACTAAAATGTGTAACGCTTTATTAGAATATTAAAAGTATAAGTTACAAATGCGTTAGAGCTATTCTTAAAAATGAAGAAATTTGAACTTAAAATACCGATATAAAATTTCTTTGGAAAGCGATGTTAACGTCAGGAGTATCATACGGTTAATTATTATGGCTTGTGCAGGTCATACAAAATCATTTTTTGGAAAAAGTGTGCGGTTTTTGTTAGAATAAAAGTTCGATTACTTCCACAATGGAGTTCAAAAATGGAAGATTGAATTACAATTAATAAGTGTTAGTCCAAGAATGTATATTAACGACTAAAAATTAAAAAAAGAATGAACATAAAACATATTTTTATCTGGATATCATGAGGGTTTTTTTAAATTCAGAAAATAAATAAAAATCATAAAAGACATTTGATGAGGAAAGCAATAGATGGAAGATAAGAAATTACAAAAATATCCTAAAAAATATTCAAGCATTTGATAGATTAAAAAATTAAATTGTATTTTAAACGTGATTATAATACAATTTATATAGAACGTTTATGCTCTTGATTCACGCTTTTGCGATTTTCAATTTGACTTCCGAATTTTTGATGAAATTTTTATATTTATTATTTTAAAAATTACAAAAAGAAACTCTATGAAGCCCATAAACTCAGATTCAAAATACTTCATTAATATTTTATTTTATCAATAACATGATTATTGAAGAAATGCTGTAAATAAAGAGGTGTTAAGTAATTAACTGTGTTCCTTCTTAAAAATTAAATATATTAATTAAAATAGTAATTAAATATATTAACATATTTAATTTCATATATTTGATTTCACATATTTAATTTCTGTTACATAATTAATTACTATTTTAATTAATGTATTAATTAAAATGGTAATGAATAATGTGCCCTTACAAGATTTAGTTAGTGCAAGATGTGCTAGATACAGTTAGATATTACAAATACTATAAATGCTGTGTGTGTATGTACATACACATTATTTGTAAGTAAAAATTTAAAGCATTATCAAAATTTTAAAATTAAAAATTTTAAGTATAAATGTAAAGTAAATTTTTACTTATTCATATGAATAAGTAAAGTGTATTTGACAGTCATAAAAATTCAGATTGTGAATTTGATAGTCATTTTTCCAAAAAAAAAAAGTTTAACTCTTACTCTCCACCCTATAGTTCAATTAAACTAATTCAATCCATGTCGTATAATTACTTTGTAATAAATGTCCATTAGACATAAAATGATCAGCGCTGAGGACTATTAGTAACGTAATCGCTTGAATAATTTACGTTAAAGCTGAAAAGATCATTTTCACTTTCCTCAGCTTAATTACACTGGAACTAAAGTAATTTTAACTGATGTCATATGGTGAATCGGGTAGCGATGATGAGGGATCATCTGCTTAACATTTCGTCACTGATTCCTTGCCAGATTCTGAATTATGGATGTCTATCAAGTTTTTCGGTGCTACAAACTTGATTTTTTCAATTCTTACTATTAGTTCACACTCTAACTGAATATTTATTCATATATCTTATTCAAATTTTCAATCGTTAATAAATTGCTTTTATACATCCACTCAAGTTCAAATACATCTTTTAAGTGGATGACACTGGATAATAATACGATTTTTTTCAAATACTAATTCATTAATTAAATTTAATAAATTTTAAAATTTTAAAATAGAATTTCAACAGTTTGAAATGAATATTGAAATCAACAGATAGTACCTCAATTGGTAAAATGCAAGGATTTCAGTATTTTTTTAAGTAGAGGTAAAGTATGCGAGTTCAATTCTTGCGAAAATCAATATTTTTTTTTGTTACTTAATAATTTTTTAAATAATTACATAGTAAAAAATAACTAAAATAAAAAAAATATTTGTTAGCCTAAATAAGAATCGAATTTAATTTGTTTACATTACTTATTATGATGTAAGTTAATGAAATAAAAAGTTGCTTTTTGAATTCTTACTATTAGTTCACACTCTCCCTATATATATTTATTTATATAACTTATTAAAATTTCCTATCGTTAATAAAATACTTTTTATTCATCAACTCAAGTTCAAATACATCTTTTTAAACTTGTAGTGGATGACATTTCATTTTAATACAGTTATTTTTTTCAAATATTAATACATTAACTAAATGTAATTTATTTTTAATATTTTAAATAGAGTTTCCACAGTTTGTAATGAAAATGTATATCAACAGTAGCTCAATCGGTAAAATATGAGGATCTCTGTAATTTTCAAAATGAGCAAAGACATGTTCAAACAAAAATGTTCGAAAAACATTTTTGCATTACTTGCATTACACAAAATACATTTTGTATTCTGCAAAAATACATTTTGTATTTTTGTATTATGGAGAAAAGATTCATTCTTTTTATAATAAAGTTATATTTGCTAAATTGTGAAAAATAGATTAAATTAATATTAACAGTTATATTTACGTCATTTTGACATTCTTCTTTTAATCCAAATACTATCGGTTTATCCAAACAATAATTCGCCCTCAAACAGATCAGAATCAGCCTTTGCAACCTCTAAACTTGCCAACATAATTACTCCAAATCCGTTGAAACCGAATATACTCTGCGTGTCTGCACGAGTTTGTACACCTTGAAAAGAGCAAAATAGGGGGAAACAGGTTTAAACATGAGTATTCAGACTTAAATCCAATAATACGTACTGTAACGTACTAAAATATTCGAAAAACATTTTTTCATTACCTGAATTCTGCAAAATTACATTTTGAATTGTTGTAGTATGGAAAAAAAGATTCATTCTTTTTGAAAATAAAGTTATAGTAGTTAAATTGAGAAAAATCTAAATTACTATTATTATTTACATTTCCTTTGTTCTAACATTCTTATTTTAATCCAAATCATATCCAAATTTAATCCAAGTTGTTCAAAGTATCTGAACAGTAATTCGCCCTCAAATGGCTGAGAAACAACCTTTTGCAACCTCCAAACTTGCCAACATAATCACTCCAAATCCATTGAAACCGAATACACTCTGCTTGTCTGCGCGAGTTTGTACACCTTGAAAAGAGCAAAATAGGGGAAAACAGGCTTAACATAAATATTCCGACTTAAATCCAATAATACGTACCGAAATGTTCGAAAAACGGTTTTTCATTACTTGCATTATACAAAATACATTTCGTATAGTGCAAAAATACATTTTGTATTATGGAGAAAAAGATTCATTTTTTATGATAAAGTTATATTAGCTAAATTGAGTAAAATCTATTAAATTAATATCCTTATTTACATTTCCGTAGCTTTGATCCTTCTTTTAATCCAGATAATATCGGTTTATTTAAACAATAATTCGTCCTCAAATGGCTCAGAAACAACCTTTTGCAACCTCTAAACTTGCCAACATAATTACTCCAAATCCGTTGAAACCGAATACACTCTGCGTGTCTGCACGATTTTGTGCACCTTGAAAAGAGAAAAATAGGGGAAAACAGGTTTAACATGAGTATTCAGACTTAAATCCAATAATACGTTTTGTAACGTACTGTAACGTTTGAAAACCATTTTTTCATTACTTGCATTGTGCAAAATACATTTCGTATTATGGAGAAAAGATTTATTCTTTTTTATAATAAAGTTATATTAGCTAAATTGAGTAAAATCTATTAAATTATATCATTATTTACATTTCGGTCATTTTGATTCTTCTTTTAATCCAAATTCTAACGGTTTATCTAAATAATAATTCGCCCTCAAATGGATCAGAAACAACCTTTTGCAACCACTAAACTTACAAACATAATCACTCCAAATCCGTTGAAACCGAATATACTCTGCGTGTCTGCACGATTTTGTACACCTTGAAAAGAGCAAAATAGGGGAAAACAGGTTTAACATGAGTATTCAGACTTAAATCCAATAATACGTACAGTAACATACTGAAAAGTCTCACGCAAACAAGGAACAGAGAAAAAAGGGGGAATTTTTCCGGGTCGGTGTTCATGGGAAATCTATAACCGGCATTATTTATTTGCAGTCCAGTCTTAGATACAGAGATATAGTTGTGGGAGATAAAATACGAAAATAGTGGAAAAGTATTGATCATGGCTCTATGGATATAATTACCGTATCTGGCACATTAATTCTCCTGCTCTTCTTTTGACGCAAATGGCCATGGGTAGGATGGTCGCAAATGATATTTGGGTGCTATTCATAGATATTGTAGAACTATTCTTTCTTTTCAATTCTCAATACATGAACAGGTTCTGTTGAACTTAGAGAATCGATTCATTTGTTATCGTTCCAAAATAATTTTTGTTAACGATTCAAAAAAATTCAATTTCTGTATCATTGTTCATTTTTCGAGAGTGCGAAATAATATTAGTTACTAGCTGGTACCCGGCGCGTTGCTGTTGCCGTAATAAATAATATTAAGTGAAATCAATCAATAATTTTGCAATGTTTCACCGAAATAGAATGAACGGTACGACAGTATATAAAATACGAACAAACAAATATTCATTTTTGTACATGAGATTTGTGTGTTCTTTTAAAATTTTAAAACTTGTTATTGTTTTAGAATTATAAAACTTGGTGTTCTTTTAGAATTTTAAAACTTGGTGTTCTTTTAGAATTATAAAACCTGGTATTCTTTCAGAATGGTAATGAAAGAAACTATTTATTGTATCTCGTGACTCGTTACATATTCGCTCAGAATTGCCAAATTTAATTTTAGAAAATGTGCTTAAAATATTTTCTTTTAAAATTTATTAAACATAGAAAACATATTTATACCGTAATATCGTTAATATAGTTGAAACGATAATTTTTGAAAATTATGATACTGCAAAATAATTTGTACTTCAATATTTTTAATGGTTACTGCGACAAACGCTAAAATTTAATTAAAATATAAATTCCCCAGTGATGGTCTTCCCAAAACTTTCTCGCATAATCTGTAATAAATTTTTTACCTCTGAGAATGACATTTGTGTAGTACCGCTACTAAATATTAACCTCTAACTTGGAATTAACATTTCTACAGAATCTATTGTCAACTCGGTGAGTAATTTGGAGATTAATCCTTGGTAAATAGATGTGGTTTAGATTCAATTTTTTTAAGTTTTAGATAATAGTACTTTCCCTATAACCCTCCCGTTGATGTAAGCAATAAACTGACCAAGTTTCATCGCAATCGGATGAAAGTTTTGGGAAAGCAAAAGAGACATACAGACAAACATTTATTTGTATTTATATAGATGAAAAAGATACATGGCTATAGAAAAAAAATATTAAAAATCATTAAACATTGTATTCTTTCTTAATTGGGTGTATGAAAACATTGAGGAAAGAAATATTTAAAATTAAATGCGGATTTGTCAACATGTATGCAATAACCAATCTTTTAAAAACAAATCAGCAAAAAATATGTACAATAAAGCTTATGAATCAAGTGAAATATTTCGCAAATTCTGTTTTAACACTTTGTGATTCGGCAATCCTGAGCTATCTCATCTCGTCTTATTGATTTTTAAGACTTGAAACAAGTGTCATGTTTACAATAACGCTTTTGGAGGAAATGCCACGCCTCAACAGAAAATTAATTCTGTGCGTTCTTTAGAGAGCCGATACATTTTGGTTTAGCTTATCAGTTTATTATATAAACTGATACAATATGTATGCAATAACTAAACTTTTTAAAAAAACCAGGAACAAAAAACCTATAATAAAGCTTATGAATTATGTGAAATATTTTACAAATTCTGTTTCAACATTTTGTGATTTGCAAATCTTGAGCTATCTGATGTCTTCGTATTGAATTTTAAAATTTGAAACAAGTGACATGTTTACAATAATGCTCTTAGATGAAATGTCACCCCTGAACAGAAAATTGATTTTGTGCTTTGTTTAGAGTACCGATAAAGTTTAGTGTAGCTCATCAGTTTATAATATAAACTGATATCATTTGTATGCAAGAACCAAACATTTAAAAACAAATCAGCAAAAGAAACCATAATAAAGCATATGAATCACGTGAAACATTTTGAAGAGATTCAAAAATTACGTTTTAACACTTTCTAATATGCAAATCCTGAGCCATCTCATCTTGTATTGATTTTTAAAACTTGAAACAAGTGTCATGTTTATAATAACGATCTTGGATTAAATGTCACGCCTTAACAGAAAATTGATTTTGTGCGTTCTCTAGCGTGCCGATACATTTTGATGGAGGTTATCAGTTTATTACATAAAATAAATATTTATGAATCTGAATCTCTTTAATTAAATGCTAAAAACGTGTACTTCATTTTCTATCATTTCGTATTAGTTAAAATGATTCATTCATGCGATACAATATTTAATAATCTAACATATTACGAAATTCTTGTGCCTTAAAAAGGCTTAGAATGGTAGAGTAAATATTCTGGAATTCTATCACCATTCATGTTCAGGGCTTTACATAATCTTGAAACTGAAATGGCATTTTGAGAAATCGCAATCAGGTGTGATTCGTAAGTTAGGCATTCAGCGCTTTAAGGAAAACATGCGTTTTTCATTTCAGTATATACAGCAAGAAAAATAAAGATATTCAATAATCTCTCCAATTTTTATCAAAAGAGGAAAGGCTCTTAAAATAAAACTAATGAGATTCTTTTTATATTTTTTTAAATTAATTTCTATCCAATATTGTTTTGACTATAAAATGCAAAGCATTTCTATAAACTTTGTGAGTATTATGTATAAAAAGTAAAATATATTATGTATGATAATTTAACAGTTTGTTGAATCAATTTTCTGTTCCTTTCCCACCATGTTATAGTTATATACTATGTTTTTCTGTCAAATTAAAATTTAACCGTAGTTTCAATTTTGCTAAAATCCTGTTTTGTTTACATTATACTTAACTAAAAAACAAGGATATGTTAAATGCTGTATAATAACTACAAATACATATACATTGTTTCAAATAACTGCATATATAGTTTTTGATTCCAAATGATTGCT
>JAPMOQ010023660.1:610889-626284 GCA_026543055.1 Argiope trifasciata
ACAAGTTATAGAATATAATGATGAATGGGATAAACCAAAATCTAAAAAAAATACTCAGATGCAAAGAAGTTATGGGTAAAAATATACGTATATATGCCTTTTTTCCTTACATTTACAACTAAATTTTTCTAAAAACAAATAAAAATGAAAAAGTATTTCACCAATAATCAAACTTTTGGTTCATTTCATTGCCCGTATCATTCAAAACATTCCCTGAAATGTTTATGTAAATACATCCATTAGTTTTTGAGATGTTATGTTAAGGGTGGAGAAATTTAATGAAAAGTAAAGTTTTGAGAAAATTGAAGTTAAAGATAAATTTTAGCTGAAAAAATAAGTGAAACTGGATGATAAGCCAGGCTTTCGTTTTTTTAGAAATGATAAATAGTTCTGAAAAATGGAAAGTCTAAACTACAAGAAATAACTTTTTTTAAAAAAATTCGCCGATGTGGTCGATAACCAGTGTTTTTAACGTAATCGGATACCTTAACAAAGAAAATTTAGAGTCGTGCTTGAAACTTAAGACAACAAACTATAAGCCAAATTTAATAAAATTTTCAAAAGACATGCACAACCAATCCTCCCATTGACGTAACTATCTATATTTTTGTTTTATTATATGAATAAAGATTATTTTGTATTTAAAGTATTTTATTTCAAATCAAATACATATAGCAAATACTCTAATATTAAGGTAACCTACTACATTCGAAGGAAAAATTTTGAAAAATTTGATTTTTTAGAAACTATTTTTAGTTTTTAGATGTATTATCAATTATAAACTCTATAATTACAAAAACATCATTTGAGATTATAATGTATTTTGAGAAATAGGAAAATTTGTGGTAAATTTTAGTGAAATTTAACGAAAACGGTTAACACTCTACACCAAATTGTAATGCAACAATCCTATTTTTCTTTGTACAAAAGTTATAGAATCGAATGATGAATGAAATGAACCAAAATCTAAGAAACTTTTTGAAATGAAAAGAAGTTACGGGGAAAAATATACGTATATATGCATTTTTTCCAGAAATTCTTAACTTAATGTTTCTAAAAATATCTATAACAGAAAAAAGTCTATCACCAACAATAAAAATTTTGCTTCATTTCATTTATTCTATTATTTAAAACACACGTTGAAATGTTCATGTAAATACATTTATTAATTTTTTGGATATCATTTTAAAGGTGGATAATTTTTAAGAAATTCAAATTGAAGTGAAAGACAAATTTTAGCTGAAAAATATATTTTGCTTAAAATTCCTCTGGATAATAGGTTAAACCTTCCTTTTCTAAGAAAAAAGAAACTGTTTTGGAAAGATAAAAGTCCGAATGACAAGAAATAACACTTTTTTTAAAAAAAATTGCCAATGTGGTCGAATACCAGTGTTTTCAAAGTAGTCGGATACTTTAAATCGGAAATTTTTAATGGCTCTTTAAAAACTGGTAAATTTTATAAATTTTTGTTTTTGACTCTTCCGTTTCCAAAGGTTGTCGACCTTTGTAGTATGAAATTTTGAACTCACCAGTAGCAAGCTTATGGAAACCCTATAATATTATCATATAATGGTGGAAATAAAATCAATCCGAATAAAGAAAAAATTACCGAAGCCATTCATTCATGATTTTCAAATAATTCAGAATTGATGTTATCAAAATGGAACGCTGCATTATAAAGAACTTGTTATGCGTAATATTATATTTTTCAAATGCATGATTAACTATAAATATTTCGTGCAATACTACGAATATGCAATTGATAATATAATATTGCAATTTAGAAAAAAAATTCAGTGAAGTTAATTTCGGGAAATTAGAATTTTATTATTTTAATTCAATGTCTCTTTCATAATTGTTATTGATAAGGAAACCAATGCAAAGAATAACAAAAATTAAATCTACCAGCGCACATTTTAAGTTATCTATTGAGAACATTATTATTTTTAAGTTATTATACATATATATATATATATAATTAAGTAAGCGAAACTAATTACGGAAACGAAACTAAAAATTGTAATCGAAACTAAAAATTATTTCGGATTCTAACAAATTTAAAATAAAATTTTAAAAAAATCATTCTATTTAGTGAGCGCAAATGCAGCTGCAGCTAAAATTCAGATGAATCTAAATTAATTAACAATATACAGCTGCAACTAAAATACAAATGAATCTAAATTAATTAACAATATAAGCTAAATAAAAAGGAACACATTAGAAACAAAATCACAACAAATAGAATCCGGCTTTTTTGGTTCTATTGTGTTCCTTTTTACTTAGCTTTTATATATATATATATATATATATATATAAATATTTTAAACTTTCATTATCAATATTTCTAGCTGGCTGATTTTGAGATTAAAAAGAAAAAAATCCCATCGGTTTTCTAAAAATTGACATGTTCTTAATCTGATAGTCCGATGATTAATTCAAACCGGTTTAAACTAGTTTATGAGAAATTAATGAAGACAATCAGTAAGAATTCATTGAATGTATAATTTGAAAATCACGTTATATTTTTTGTTGGCGATAAACCGCCAAATGTAGCAATATTTTGCATTATTTTCTAATAACCACATTTTAATTAAATAAAATTGTACCTGAACTGTCAATCTTTATCGATTAAACAAACAATATTTTAACTTGTTTAGTTTATTTTTTAAAAGTGCCCATATAATTTTTTCAAACACCAATAAAACTGTAATTTCCAAGAGGATAATTATATCAGCAGATGATAAATAATAATAAAGCCTATACTGTGAAAGCCAGCTCCAAAAAAAAAAAACCTACATTACCAGACGATTGATATTTCCAAAGCTATATTGAGAAAGCCGATCCAAAAATAAAAAAAAGGGATAAATCGCTAATTTACCGCACTCACATTTTGGACTTCAGAAACCTCAATTGAAAACAGCAACATGCCTCACATAATAATAAAAAAATAACTATTTATTTCAATTATTAAAATGTAATGTCATATATTAAAGGTAAAATTATAAAAAAGAGACAAATATTTCTAAGATACCATACATTAAATGCACCAAAAATATGTTAAAATAAAAGTAAAACATGTTCATAATTTTCTTTCTTTGTAATTTCTTAATTCCTTTTTCAAAAGTTGCTTTGAAATTTTCAATCTTTCATTCATCCTTTTATTCTAAAAATGCAGATAGACTTCGGTATGTAAAGTGCCTATCTTTATGCATTTGGCCGCGACTTTATTCCGTAAAGCCCACTATATTTCGTAAAGCCTATTATATTCCGTATACTGATAGCACATCATGAAAGTACATCTTTCATATAATGTTTAGACAGTTGATAAATAGTGTTAAGCAAAAATTTCTCGTTGCCCTATAACAGACTTTCAAATAAGTGAAAACAAATAGACCAAGAAACGGAATTTGCATTTTAACGTTTTAACGTAAAGATGCCATACAGTAAATTTATATTAAATGCCCCAAAAATGTGTTAAAAGAAAAGAAAAGCATGCTCATAAATTTATTTCTTGGTTATTTCTTAATTCCTTTTTCTAAAGTTGCTCTGAAATTTCCAGTCTTTTATTCATCTTTTTATTCTAAAAATGCAGATACACTTCGTTATAAAAAGCACCTATCTTTATGCGTTTTGCTGAGACTTTATTCCATAAAGCCTACTATATTCCGTATACTGATAGCGCATCATGAAAGGACATCTTTTATATAGTGTTTAGGCAGAGGATAAATAGTGTTCTCGTTGTTCTATCAGAGACTTTCAAATAAATGAAAAAAAAATAGACCAAACAACGGAATATGCATTTTAACATTTTGATTTTAAGCCATAAGCTTCCAAGTGAGTAAGACAGAATTTAATGTTTTTTGCTAAAATAAAATAAATGATTAAAGTTATCAGAGAGGTAGACTTTTAAGTGCAGTTATACCATAAGGATTCAAAAGACTTTTTTCACCCAATTATTTTTTCAAATATATGTATTTTAGCGATGATTTATGATGCCAAATGCAGTTACAAAATATGAATTAAAAATTTTTAAATACGATTATTTTTTTTTTTAATTTTTGTATTTTCGAAATGATTTATGATCTTGTATTTGATGAAATTATATACAACTTATATTTACTGACTTTCAAAGTTCTTACAGTAAATATATGTATTAGATTTTGATGTCACTGATATGATCAAAATAAATTTCAATTTAGAATCGCATCAAATTTTTAAGAAAATGAGAAATATTGCATATAGTATTTCTTGATAATTAAATGTCAGATGAAATAAGATATTTTTTTCTTAATATGTTAAAATCAAATTTTTCAATTAAATAATTTTTTAATTGATTGAGAAATTGATATAATTCCTTTACCCACATAATTAATTTATGATCCCAAGTACAGTTACAAAATAAGAATTCAAAAGTATATTTAACACGATTATTTTTTTAATTTTTTATATTTTAGCAATGATTTATGATCCTATAATTGACGAAGTTATAAATAACTTATATTTAAAGTCCTTCCAAGTAATTACACTGAATCTATGTATTAGATTTTGACGTCACTGATATGATCAACATAAATTTCAATTTAGAATTGCATCAAATTTTAAAGAAAATGAGAACGCTTGCATATAACATTTCTTGATAATTAAATGTCAGAGGAAATAATATATATTTTTTTCTTAATATGTTAAAATCAAATTTTTCTAAGAAATATTTTTAATTGATTGAGAAAATGATATAATTCATGGGCCCACATAAATCTCTTATTAAATATTTTTTTCTTTTAATATATCTGGATTCAAAGTATTTTTAAAGATATTTAATCCAATTACATTCTAACATTTTTGTAAAAATATTTCATAAGATTTAAGTCAACATTTTACAAAAAAAAAAGAGTATAGAATCTTCAGCCCTTTTAAAATGCAATCCTCAGTTCCTACATGCGACAAATCAAAGAATAAAGTAAATATTATCAAATATTCAAAAGGAAAGAGCATATCATTTTCTTAATAGAATAAGCCTATTTTTTTTTATAAAGAAATACTGAATAGTTTTTGTTTCATAAATATTTGCTTTTCAAGACATTTTCTACTTAATCCCACACATACCTTATAGTTTCAACTATTTAAATTACATACCTCCTCATAAAATCAAGGTTTTGATAATTTTTCTCTTATCTAATCACTATCATACACCATTCTCTTATCTAATCCCTTACTTTTTGTAAAAAAACATGAAACATATTGAAGAGTAAATAATTCATAATTGAAAGGAAGAAAAAAAAATTTATAAAAAAAAGCCAAATTGAATTCCGCAATTTGGAAGTGTAAAACCTATTACTTATTTTATGTTTCGTTTTATTCAGTGCATATATATGTAAAAAGAGAATATATATATATAATTAAAATTTCTGATTATATCTATTCTTTTAGTCTTTGAAGTTGGAATTAAATAATGATTGTTTAAATAGAACCCAAAAAATAAATGAAAGTCTAGAGCCTGGATAAAAAGAAAATCTACTATTTCAAATTTCAGGTTATATTGTGAGAACATTATTATTTTTAAAATTATTTTTTGTCTTAATTAATTAAAGTTATTAGCCAGTTTAAACAGGTTTGAAAAAATCACGAGATTTCTATATATGTCTCTGTGTTTCCCTTCCCCCCTGTTTCTCTGTATATATATATATATATATATATATATATATATATATATATATATATATATATATATATATATATGAATTTGAGATGAAAGAAATCCATCATTTTTCTAAATATCGACGAGTGCACAATCTGATAGTCTCGTGATGATTTCAAACCGGTTTAAGCTGGTTTATGACAAATTAAGTAAGACAATTTGTACGAACTCAGATAATGGAATTAAGACATAATTTGGAAATCAAGTTGTAAATTTACTCGGCCGTAAATCGGCAAATGTGCCAAATCTTTTGCATTGTTTTCTAATAACCTTATATTAATTAGTTGAAATCATTCCTGAATCAACAATCTTTTTGGTTAAACAAATAATATTTTAATTTGTTTGGTTTATTTAAAAAAAACGTTGTCGAGTTAGGCAATAGCACTATACTGTGATTTCCAAGGGAAATACTACAACGATAGATTATTCAAAAGTCATACAGTGAAATTCGAATCCAAAGTAAAACTACATTAATAAACAATTGAGAGTGGAAAAATTATATTATGAAAGTCGACTCCAAAATAAATAAAAAAAGATTAGCAGACTATAGATATTTCAAAAGCTGTACTGTGAAAGTCGACTCCAAAATAAAACTACATTAGCAGACGATAGATATTTCAAAAGCTATACTGTGAAAGTCGACTCCAAAATAAAACTACAAAAGCAGACGATAGATATTTCAAAAGCTATACTGTGAAAGTCGATTCTAAAATAAAAAAACATTAGCAAACGATAGATATTTTAAAAGCTATACTGTGAAAGCCGACTGCAAAATAAAACTACATTAGCAGACGATAGATATTTTAATAGCTATACTGTGAAAGTCAACTCCAAAATAAAAAAGGGATGAATAGCCAATTATTGCCTACGCATTTGAGGCTTCAACAATTTGTCGTCTTCACATTTTGAGGTTCCAAAACCTCAAGCGAAAACAATACCATGTTCTCACATGATAACAAAAATAAAGTTTTCTCTTTAAAATATAATCATCAAATAAACACCGTATACAAAAAATTTTAAACAATGTAGAAAAATATTAAATCAATTCATTTTGCAATTTAAATAGTTTCCGCTTTCTGCTGTTTTGCAATAAGTCCTTTTCTAAGATGTAAGAAAACTGACATATAATAATAAATCAATTAAATAATTTATTTTTCTTTCTGTAAAATCTTGATTACTTTTTGAAGCAGAAATAAAATCGTTTATTTTCTGCATAATTCTCGTCCCATTCTGGATTCAACTCATTATCAATAAAATAATTCACATTTATTTATTTTTAATATACTTCTATACGATATGCGACAATGCATAAGAAAATTATTTTTAGCTGTATTAAAAGATGAACATAATTACGCAAACAAGTACTTAACAATCATTTTAAACGTAAATTCGATCCTTTTGAATAATCTAAAAAATCTTAATAATTTTAAATTAAAATTTCAAAACGAAGAAAATCGTATAATTAAACTTTTACAATCTGAAATAGTATTTTATGATTTTTCTTAGATCAGAAAGAATAATTTATAAATGAATTATCCATGTTATATCAAAATTACTTAATTTTGTTTTTGAAGTTTAATAATGTTGTATAACATACTAGCTAGTTCTAGGAGCGTTGCTAATGTAAAAGAAATTGTTTTCGAAATATGATTTGAAATATTTACTTTCTTTAATCAGGAATAATAGAAAGAATGAGGTTTATTTTCTTGTCAATTATGAATGCATTGATTAAAATTGAATGATAAATAAAGGAGAAATAAATTAATATTTATTCTTTTTTTATTTTATTAATTCAAGTATACTTTAGTTTGGATAATATTTTTTACTTTTTTCGCCTTCAGCGTAATAATGTTGTAATGTTTAATAATATTGTATAACATACTAATTAGTTTTCGGCGCATTGCTAACGTAAAAGAAGTAATTTTGGAAATATGATTTGAAATATTTACCTTGTTTAATTCGGAATAATAGAAAGAATGAGGTTTATTTTCTTATCAATTATGAATGTACTCATTAAAATTGAATGATGTATAAAGAAAAAGTAAACTAATATTTATTCTTCTTTGATTTTATTATTCAAGTATACTTAAGGGTGGTTATTATTTTTTTGTTTTTTTGCCATCAGCAATAATAATGTTGTATAATATACTAGCTAACGTAAAATAAATTATTTTCAAAATATAATTTGACATATTTACTTTGTGTAATTAGGAACAATAGAAAGAATGAGGTTTATTTTCTTTTCAATTATGAATGTATTCTTAACAATTGAATGATATATAAAGAATAAGTAAATTAATATTTATTCTTCTTTGATCTTATTATTCAAGTATACTTTAGGGTGGATAATATTTTTGTTTTGTTTTTTTTGCCTTCAACAATAATAATGTTGTATAATGTACTAGCTAACGTAAAAGAAATTATTTTCGAAATATAATTTAAATATTTACTTTGTGTAATTAGGAATAATAGAAAGAATTAGGTTTATTTTCTTGTCAATTAGGAATGCGTTCATTAAAATTGAATGATGTATAAAGAAGAAGTAATTTAATATTTATTCTTCTTTGATCTAATTATTCAAGTATACTTTAGGGTGGACAATATATTTTTGTTATTTCGTCTTCAGCAAAAATAGATATAATTCTTGGCTGCCTAAAAGTCATATTTAACATACAAATGCCCTTGAGAAAAACATGGATTTTTTTAGTTTAAAGCGATAAGTTCGCTAAGTTTTATCGCGACTGGCACAGCAACGAATGAAATACAAAAAAAATCTTTTTTTTTCATTTCCTACTATTAGTTCACACTCTCCCTATTGAAATTTATTTACTTATCTTGTTCAAATTTTCAATCGTTAATAAAATACTTTTTATTCATCCACTCAAGTTCTAACACATTTTTTTCACTCAAGTTCAACAAAAAAATGTAGTGGATGACACTTGACGTTAAAACAGTTTTTTTTTGTTTCAATTTTAATTCATTCACTAAAATTAACTAATTTCAATACTTCAAAAAGTGTTTTAGCAGTTTGTAATGCGAGGATTTCAGTATTTTTCATGTGAAGATGAAATATGCGAGCTCAATTCTCGCAAAAATTAATAATTTTTATGCTTATTTTTTATACTTAATATTTCTTTTTGTTAAATATTTAATAAAAAATAAAAATAAAAATTTTCTTTGTTGACCTAAGTAGGAAATTAAATTTAAAAAAAATCATATTACTTGTTATATATTCGATAAATTAATTTTTATGCTCATTTTTTATACTTAATATTTTTTTGATAACTATATATTAAAAAAGAACAAAATAAAAAATTTCCTTTGTTGACCTAAGTAGATATTTAATTTTTTAAAAAATGATATTACTTGTTATATATTAGATAAATTATTTATTATGCTTATTTTTTATACTTAATATTTTTTTGATAATTATTTGAAAAAAAATAACAAAAATATTTTTTTTCTTTGTTGACCTAAGTAGGAATTTAATTTTTTTTTTAATTTATGTTTTTTGTTATATATTAGATAAATTATTTTTATGCTTATTTTTTATACTTAATAGTTTTTCGATAATTATTTAATAAAAAATAAAAATAATAACAAAATTTTAACAACAATAACAATATAATATAAAAATAATAACAATAATATTTTTTTTAATTTATGTTTCTTGTTATATATCAGATGAATTAATTTTTATGCTTATTTTTTATACTTAATATTTTTTGATAATTATTTAATCAAAAATAACAACAAAATTTTTTTTCTTGACTTAAGTAGGAATTTAATTTAAAAAAGAATTATATTACTTTTTATATATTAGATTAATACTAGTCACATTTTATATAAAGCATTTTGATAAGTAACCACTTAAATCAAACGGCTTAACGCAAGGAAAAAGACAAACGTTTTCTCGGAATATATAGGGTTTGGAAGGTCCTTAGAGGATTTTAGTCGGCTCTTTTTTTTACAAGAACATTAAGTAAATGACTAAGAATTGTAGTAGGGCATGTTAGTGCCTGGGGTATTCTTATTTTTGGAGTCGTTACGTTTTGATTAATTAATGAATACCCTTATGGTAACAGTTTAAGAATGAATATTGCATTGAATGCCGCACTTCACTTTAATCGATCTCTGTGGGATTTCAGCAATTTATTTTTATTAATTTATCAAATTTATTATATATTTATTTGTTATGAATTATTTTATAAAAAATGCATTTAGTAATTAATTTACATTTTGTTATTAATTTTTATTAACCGGATTCGTATTTTTTGAAAAAAAAAATCTGAATATGCATATGTATTAAATTCAATGTGTATACAACAATTGTTTGTTCAATAGTTCAAAATAACGTTGTATGAAAGTGACCGTTTGTCATCTTTGTTGTATTTACAATCAATATTACTTTTTCTAAAATCTGAATATGCACATATTAAATTTAATGTGTGCACAAACAATTGCTTGTTCAATAGTTCAAAATAACGTTGTATGAAAGGTACCGTTTATCATTTTTCTCCTATTTACAAACAATATTAATTGCTGAAAAACCTGAATAGGCATATGTATTCAATTTAATGACTATATAATAGTAGTTTGTACAATATTTCAAAATATGTCAAATGACGAGGACGACACCTGATCTGACACCCCGTCTCCAAACTTCCTCACCCCACTTGTAGGAGGACGTTTAGATCAGGTTCGGATTAGACACGGATTTAACGTTCACCAGACCCGCTTACGCGGCGGTTCTCGGTGAAATCAGGCCTCAAACCTACAACAATCCGAGACCTTACCCCCAGGCCACCGAGTCCCTATTTTGACACCAGACACTTTTCCTAGAAATAGATATCGGATGTGAGGTATCTAAAATTGCATATCTACAGGGCTGCTGAAATTTTCTAAATAAAAATCTACGTAGGTTTCAAAAACAATGTATAGGGCCGTGGTGGCCTGGTGGTAAGGTCTCGGCTTCGGAACCGGAGGGTTTCAGGTTCGAGACTCGATTCCACCGAAGAGCCGTCGTGTGAGGGGATCTCTTGCACGTTAAATCTGTCAGGCCACATGTCCTTCCACTGGTGTGGCGTGGAGAGGGGTGTGTCAAAATGACGAGGTCAGTCCCAAAATAACCTTCATGTTGCTCTAAAAGGGGACGTTAATGTAACTAAACTTAACTAAAAACAATGTATCTGATGTGTCAAGTAATATTAAAAGATACAGGAATTCTAGATTTATGATTTATTATGTCCTGAAAATATGCTTCAAAACTATTGTTAGTTTAAAAATTTCTTCTCTATAAATGCAATTTTTTCTTGACGTAATAATGCAAAAGCCTTTCAAAGTTATTTCTATATATATAAATATTTACATATAACACAAAAGCCTAAATATGTTTCATATCACCAGTTTACTTTGTATTATATAAAAGAAAAATCCACGTTTTCCTCTGAATTATATAAAAAACTCCACGCGTCTCATTTCTAATAATCATTGGTATGCAAACATATGTTTTTGGGAAAAAATTCTTTTTAATGTATTTGGAATTCTTTTTAATGTATTTGGAATTCTTTTCATTTTCCTTTAACCTTCTCATGTCCTTGAAAGTTTCTGTTTTTCGTTGCATTACAACAAACAAAAATAAAACCTCAAACAAGTAAACGTTTACAAAGCTCTTTAAGGTATCCAACTATGTTCGAAGAACTTTTTTCAAAAAAACTGTATTTTTTAGAAGCAATTTAAAACTGTGGTTTTTAGATATATTGTCAATTGTTATGCAAAATACTGTAAATACAACAAAATTATTTGAAAATATATTTTGAGAAATAGGAAACTATTAAATTCTAATGACTTAAATTTTAATGAAACTTAACCAAAACGGCTAACACTCTGCATAAAATGGTAATGCAGCCATCCTATTTTTCTTTGTACACAAGATAGAGAATATAATGATGAATGAAATGAACCAAAATCTAAGAAAAATATTGAAATGTGAGTTATGGGTAAAAATATACATATATACTCAATTTTTTTCCAAAAATTCACAACTTAATTCTTCTAAAACACCTATAAATGAAAAAAATATATATATTTCATCAACAATAAAAATTTTGGTTTATTTCATTGCCCATATTATTCAAAACACAAACTGATATTTTTAAGTAAATACATTTATTAGTTTTTGAAATATCATGTTAACGGCGGAGAATATTGATGAAAATTAAAATTTTGAGAAAATTGAAATTAAAGATAAATTTTAGTTGAAAAATATGTGACCCTGAATGATAGGTCAGGCCTTCCTTTTCAAAGAAAAGATCAACTGTTTTGGAAAGAGAAAAGTCTGAATTTCAGGAAAAAAGAATTTAAAAAAAAAAATTTGTCAATGTAGTTGATAACTTGTGTTTTTAACGTAGTCGGATACCTTAATTTTTGAGAGTTCAAAAACACAGAAAAACGCTTGAAGCACGTTACGACCGCCCCGCAAAATTTACATTTGAATTCGCTAGACGCGTTACAGACAACGAAAAGATTAATGAATAAAATTTTATTAGAATTAAGTAATGAAAAAAAACTTTGAATTTTATGTTGTGAATATTCAGAAAAATGTACCTATTTAGTGCAATTTTGTATGAGAAATTGAATTAATATCATTCTGTTGCATAACAAAATAAATGAAATGAATAATTAGTTTCCCGCAAAATCATGCATTTGAAGTCTTTGTAATATGTATGAAATTCTCAAAACAGACATTTTCGAAGTGTTTTCCATTCTATAACTTCATCTCATTAAACAAAATTTTATTATGTATGCAAATTAATGTAAGTTCTGAAGTTGCAAGTGTGTAATTAACTTTTCTTTATAAATAATCTAGAAATAACTTTGGTTTTGTTGTAATGTTTATTTTTTGAAAAATTAATTCATGAAATCCGCACGTTTCCTAACATAGAAAGTGAGGTTATTGAGCAGACTTTGCAAAGACAAAATCAAAAATTAGATTTAAAAAATAAAAATTAATTAAAAAAGATTTAGGAATTCAGCTAAAAGATACTCTTCTAAGCTTCACGCATTAATCCTCCTATTTTTAGAAATAAACGTAAGGATTTATACTATGTATATTATGACAATTTACGATTAAATTAATGTTAATTTCTGTTTATTTTATAAAAGCTACATCTCTTATATTGTCAGTACTACAAATAACTTCTTGATAATTTTTTCCGAAAGTTTTCTCAGCATAAGGGAAAATAATTGGAAAAAAAACAGTTACATGTTTTGGTACAATATAACTGCTTTTCTTGTTTTTTACACATTTTCATTGATTATATATTTCTTAACAATAAATTTTTCGAATATATTATCGATTTCGCATGCAATAGCACAGTGGAATATTCCAGAAACTTTTTGAAAGAAACTTTTTTTATTTTATAAAAGCTACATCTCTTATATTGTCAGTACTACAAATAACTTGATAGTTTTTTCCGAAAGCTTTCTCAGCATAAGGGAAAATAATTGAAAAAAAAAACAGTTACATGTTTTGGCACAATATAACTGCTTTTCTTGTTTTTTCCACATTTTCATTGACTATATATTTCTTAACAATAAATTTTTCGAATATATTATCGATTTCGCATGCAATAGCACAGTGGAATATTCCAGAAACTTTTTGAAATGTTTCAGTCAAGCTTTTTATGACATTTGGAATGTAATAAGCTTCATAACCATTACTGAAATGTCTTCTTACACCTATGCAAATTAAGTTTAAAGAAATCTTTGATCAGAATGCAAAAATGTGCCGTGATGTAAATAATAATTTTTTAATGTTCCAGTCTGACTGCGTATTTCATACACAAGTTTAAACAATTTTAATTCGAGTGTATTAATAAAATGCAGAAGTTCGAATACTTATTCTGAACTGTTAACATAAATATTTGATAAGGTTTCCAAAATTTTTTTCCCGAACATAAAGGAAAAAAAAACCCAGTTTTACGTGATTGGTGCATATGATTATCGCTTCTTATTTTTTTCTTTTTTACAGAACTAATTTTTCATGCACAATAGATATTATCATACAATAAATTCTTTGAGTCTATATTATCGATTTCTGATTGGAAGCATGTAATATTCCAGAAACTGATTTAAAATGTCAGTCAAGTTTTTTCTGACATTTAGGAAATTTAGAATTTAAACGTTGTCAAAATGTTTTCTTACATCTAAGCAAATTATATTTAAAAGAAAGTCTGATCACAATACAAAAATGTGCCGCTATGTAAATGAGAAGTTTTGTTTTAATGTTCTAATCTGACTGTGTATTTATACACAAATTTAAGCAATTTTAATTCAAGTGTATTAATAAAATTCAGAAGAGGTACGAACACTTATTCTGAACACATAACTATTTTATAAATTTTTCCAAAAGTTTTCGCTGAACACAAGGAAGAAAATTGGAGAAAAAAAATAGTTTTACGTTTGGTACACAAGATTATCCCTTCTCATTATTATTATTTTCTTTTTTTTTTACAAAAATAATCTTTCATTCACTGTAAATGTTATTAAACAATAAATTCTTTGAGTCTATTACTGATTTCTGATTGGCCACATGGAATATTCCAGATTTTTTTTAATTCAGTTTTTTATGACAGTATTTTTAGTTTTTTTAATTCAGTAATGTCAGATTTCTTATGACATTTAGAATTTTATAGCCGTTGTTGAAATGTATATTAAAAATATATAAATTGAAATACTAATACGCAAATGATAGTATACAATAAAAAAAATAGTATACAAATTATACTTTAAAAAAACTCTCATCAGAATACAAAAATGCACCGCAATGTAAATGAGAAGTTTGATTTAATGTTCTAATCTGACTACGCATTTCATATGCAAATTTAAATAATTTTATTGCAGTTATATTAATAAATCTCATTTCGAACCATTACCAAGAAATCCATCGATATTTTACAGGCAAAACTGCTTATTTCGAAAACGTGATAATTTAAAGCGATATTTATTTTTTAAATTTCATCTTTGTGTGTCAAACAGTCAACTGTGTTTTCATTTCAAGAGTGGAAAAGTGTTATTAATTAACCACTTTGTCTTTCAATAAGTTTAATTAGCATCGAGAAATGTCACTCAAAATGAAAAACGTGTAATCCTTGAAACGCAATTACGAAAGATTTATTACACGTTTAGGAAAATTCTCCGATTTGTTGCTTGTATCTGAGCGATAATTTATGTATTTTTTTCTTTATAAATTCATCTGAACCATATTAAAATTCATGCTATTTGATGCTAAGATGATAAATATATACTTTAAAAAAATTTACTCTTCATTTTACTGTTCTTAATAAAAATTGTGCATATTAATGGAAAAAAATATTGTAATTAAAAACTGATGTATGCAGCTAAAAATTGCTTAAAAAATGACGAATGAAGAGTAAAAAATGTTACTCTTCATGTAACTGTTCTTGATAAAAATTGTTCATATCAAAGAAAAATAATTATTGTATTTAAAAATGATGTACTCAGCTAAAATGACGCATGAAGAGTAAAAAATGATATTCATCATTTAACTGCTCTTAATAAAAATTATGTAATTTATAAAAAATATTTATAAAAATTATGTAATTTTATGTATATTTGTCTGTATGTCCCTAATGCGCTGCTGTGCCTTTTATTCGATCGCAATAAAACTTTGACTACT
>JAPMOQ010023660.1:626294-639167 GCA_026543055.1 Argiope trifasciata
CTTACGAATCGGACAGTCAAGAAATTTATTTATTTCTGCTAAAGATGAAAAAAAAGAAAAAAATTGCCTACCCTAAAGCTCTTGAATAATAAAGAAAGAAAGAAAAGAATAAATAGTATTTACACTTCTCCTTTATATATCATTCAGTGTATCAATGTATCAATTTATCAATGAATGTATTCATTTCCGATACGAAAATAAATGCTATTCTTTCGATAATTCCTAATTAAAGAAGACAGTTATTTTAATGAAACGATATTTCCAAAATTATTTTTTTGCGGCAGCTATTGTTATATAAATTCTATTCAACTGCAAATTAATCAAATTACTATATCATTTAATTAACAGTTATATATTTATTTTATAATTCATGCTTCTCTGAAATTCCTATTTTTAAAAGAATTTCTAGCAATTTTAATTTCAAAATCTAAACAAATTTTTTATATATAGACACATAATATCATATTAAATTCTGCATAGAAATATCATCTAAATAACTTGGAATATCGGGAAAAATTCTGCTTCGTAACAATTTATAACATTGTTAAATATTTGTTTTATTTCTGTAACAAAATAATGACTTCATCTATTTAATATAATTTCCGAAATGTTACCTGAATGACCCTACAAAGTCTTTCATCTGTTTCAAAAACCACTTTTTCAACTAAGAAATTTTCTCTGAATCTTCTTTAAAAGTATCTATCAAGTTTAAGTAATTCAAAATTTTTAAATTGTTATTAATTATATCTAACCCCGAGGTATTCATTTATTTCTTTAATTAATGGAGTTTCAGAAATCTGCAACAGAAAAATTGCATTTTAATTTATCTATCAAACGAAACCACAAACGGGTATCCGTTCTTTCTAAAGGAATCCTTATGAATCACATTCTTTGCGAATCGTTTTCTGTGGCGTTTCGGAAAAATGATGAGAAACAAGACATTCCAGTTAAATATAAAGTGTCTGAAAGGCTTATAAATAGAATGCCTTCTTGGGGCTTTCTTCTGGCTTTTATTTCATACAAAATGATATTTCCGTTTATCCTATAAGAGCAATTTGTAGTTTTATACCTTGTCATTGATTAAAACTTTCAATGAAGTGCTCAATTAGTTCTTAGTTAAAAATTAGTTCTTATAAAAATTCGTAACAAAATGTTATGGAAAAGGTTGTTCGTTATTTCCTTGTCAAATGAACATAATAACAATGTTTTGTTTACTTTCTAACACGTAACATCTTCCATCATTTCGAAATATTTTTCAAAGTCGCTTAGAAAATTGCAGCAAAACATGAAACTCCATTTAAAAATATTTTTTAACATTTTATGTGAAGAATTTAAAAAATATTTTGGAGATTTTTAGTTAATAAAACCAAATTTAGTTCCATCTTCTCATCTTTTGCTGACTCATTTCCGTAAGAAAACCAAATTAATTTTTTTTCGAAATGCATAGTTATATAAAGGATGATTTTATTCCCTAAGAAAAAACAAATTAAAATTTTGTTACAAAAACTCAAGTAAAGTATTTTCGCCTATCCTATAAGAGCAATTTGTAGTTTTATACCTTGTCATTAATTAAAACTTTCAATGAAGTGCTAAATTAGTTCTTCAATTAGTGAAGACAAAAATTCATAACAAAATGTCAAGTGAAAGGTTGTTCATTATTTCCTCGTCGAATGATACAATAACAACGTTTTGTTTTCTTTCTAACATATAACATCTTACACTATTTCGAAATGTTTTTCAAAGTCGCTTAGAAAATTACAGCAAAGCATGAAACTTCATTTAAAATATTTTTTTAACAATTTACGTGAAGAATTTAAACATATTTTGACGATTTTTAGTTCATAAAATCAGATTAAATTCCATCTTTTCATCTTTTGGCTGACTCATATCCATAAGAAAACCAAAGGGCCACGGTAGCCTGGTGATAAAGTCTAGACTTCGGAACTAGAAGGTTTCAGGTTCGAGACTCGATTCCACAGAAGATCCGTCGTGTGAGGGGGTCTCTTGCACGTTAAATCTGTCAGATCAAGCGTCCTCCCGCTGGTGTGGTGTGGAGAGGTGGGTGCCAGCTCAGGTGTCGTCTTTGTCATCTGACCGTGGCTCAAAATTTCCTGTCCCAAAATAGCCCTAGTTTTGCTTTGTAAAGGGACGTTAATATAACTAAACTAAACTAAACTATAACTAAGTAAGAAAACCAAATTAATTATTTTTTTTCGAAGTGTATAGATATAGGAAAGGATGATTTTCTTTTCTGAAAAAAAAACGAAAAATGTTGTCAAAAAACTCTAAAAAATTATCATTCTCAATAGCATTGTATGATTCCAGTGAAAAATTGGCATTATGATAATATTAATCAATTATCATTATTACTACTATTTTAATATTATTAATATTTTCAATTTCCTTCAGATCAAAATATAATAAAAAATATTTTTACAGGATAATAAATTTCATGTTATAATATAGAACTTGCTCTTTATTGGCCAACGATTACTAAATCGGAATATCAGATATAGGTATTTTTTTGCTATTTTTATAGGCTATATAGGTATATTTTATAGGCTATAGGTATTTTTATATGTATAAATTTGCCGTTGGGTAAGTAACTTTTATATCTTACAAGCCGCCTTTGGCGACCAGCTGGTTCGCCATGAGTAATGCGTTCTAAAATTTCCAATTAAATCATATATTTTTTAGACAAAATTTAAGAAATAGTTTAAGTTAAAAGATTCAGTTATTAGTTGTTAAAGAGTCGATAACTTTATTCGGAAAAACTTTTTGAGATTAATGCTCTTATAATTTATCGATTATGCTTCCAAAATATTAAAAATGTTTTTTTCGGTGATATTGCCAAAATGTTAAGTATGTTTTTTAAAGAAAGCGAAAAAAGGAAAAAATTATTGAATTTATGATACAGATATTGCAAACGATTATAGAAATAAGCCATTAAGTCGGGATTTCAATGCATACCCTGTCTAAATTCAATCAGGTTCACCGTAAATAAAGATAATTTATGGAATTAATGATATAAATATTGCAAACGATTTCTTAGAATCCTTTGCCTTGCATTTATTTTTTTAGAAGATATCACATTTTATATTTATGTTATTTTATCCAGTCACGTGCTGAAAGTTGTATTTCTTTAGATTTGATTTGCGATGATAGTTTTTTTTTTAATTTGAATTTCCGGCATTGTTTTATTTTATTTTATCCAGTCACGCGCTAAAAAAACGGTTAAAATATTTCTTTAAAAATTCGTTAAAAATAGAAGCTTGAGTTATACATTAAAACACTGATACCATTAGAAAGCCAATTTTTTAATCTTTAAATTGATGTTAAAATCATGTTTGTCCGATAATAATTTCGGACGTTATAGCGGAAAAACGTCGAAATTTCGCTTAAATTTTAATTAATTCTAATTCTAATTAAAAATTCAAAAAAGGGTTCCAAGGTGCACATTCTCGACATCCAAGGTATACATGTACCAAATTAGTAGCTGTAGGTCCAACGGTCTGGCCTGTAGAGCGCTAACACACACACACACACACACACACACATTGAGCTTTATTATGAGTATAGATTAACTAAAATAAGACTTTCATTTATTTATATAATGCAGTTTCCTATTATATATCCATATAAATAAAAATGAATGTTTGTCTGTAGGTCTCTTCCTAAACCGTACGTCCGATTGCTATGAAACTTGTTCAGCTTATTGTCTACATCTACGGGATTGTTATAGGGATAATACAATTATCTAAAAAAAATAAACAACTCGTATCTCAATCACATTTATTTGCGAAGGATAAATCTCCAAATAACCCGCCGAGGAGACAATAGATTCTGTAGAAATGCTAAATCCAAGTTAAAAGTTAATATTTTGTAGCGCAAATTTCATGCAAGTCATTCTCAGAGGTAACAATTTTATAACAGATTATGTAAGAAAGTTTTGGGGAGAGAAACCTTGGTGTACAAAAAATTTTGCACCAACTTAATCTAATACTATAATACGAGAAATGGTTGCCAAGTCGAAAATCGCCCCAGAATTAATAAACTCCGGTAAACTAGGGGGTCTGGGGGTTTTGGCCACGAGGAATCGATTGGCGCCGGTTTTGAAGCGCTACGGTGGAGCAGTTCGAAGTTACAGATAGGATATTTTCAAACTTTATTAGTTCGCCATAATGGCTACTTAAATTTTCAAGCGGTAACGTGCTGCCATCTATAGCCAATATGACGAACTAATAATGTTTTATGTTTATGCTGTTATAGATTTATTTTATGTTTCTTATGTATGTATATATGTTTGGTTTTTCTAAATAAATTTGTCAAAAATATTGAACTTCAACACACTTCAATCTTTACCTTCACTTTACCTTTGTATAGAATAGTTCCCTTTCCAAACTCTAACTTTGTTTAGAATAGTTTACAATGGTGCACTTTAACCGGTTATCTTTTCACCAATGGTTTCACAAATTTTCTTATGGCATGTATTGTTTTGATAAATCACAATTGAAAATTTAAATCTTCGAGTTAGCTTCGATACCTGTTTTCTCCGAGCGGAGCTCGGTCACCCGCTGATTTTCAAAAATTATCTTTTAGTCTATATTAACGATTCTATGGTATAAATATATTTTATATGTTTCATCAATTTTACAAGAAAATATTTGAGTCACATTTTACAAAATTAAATTTGAGAATTCTAAACAGATATTAGACAAAACACGAGATACGAAGAATAGTTTCTTTCATTAACATTCCGAAAGAACACCAATCTTTATAGTTCTCAAAGAATACACAAATTTATTTAATAAAAATGAATATTTGTTTGTTCGTTCTTTATATACTGTCGTACCATTCATCCTATTTCGATAAAACATTGCCAAATTATTGACTGATTGCAATTAATATAATTTTCTTCTGCGGCAGCAACGCACCGGGTACCAGCTAATCTATATAAATAAAAATGAATGTTTGTCTGCATGTCTCTTATGCGCTGCCGTAACTCTCATCCAATTCCGGTAAATCTTTCATTACTTATTACTTGCTCTTACGAAATGGTTATAGGAATAATACAATCATCTAAAGTATAAAAATATTTTCAGATCTATTTACCTAATCTCTTTCGGATCTATTTAGTCATGCATTAACCCCCAAATAACTCACCAAAAAGAGACTACATATTCAGTCAAGATGCTAATTTCAAGTTAAACAATGATATTTCTTAAATATTGTACATAAATGCAATGCGAGTTGTTCTCTGAAATAAAAGCCTTATTAGAGAGGTTGCAAAAATTTTTTAAGGGAACCAATCCGGAAGGTTTGAAATTTTTTCTAAAAATCTAATAAGATTTTAACGTGTTTTTGCAGTAACTTTCGAAAATATTATAGAGCTAATAATTTTGTACCATCTACGTTTTCAAAGCGTTATTAGTTAAGTTTAGTTATATTAACGTCCCGTATAAAGCAACACGAGGGCTATTTTGAGACGGACCTCATCATTTTGAACCACGATCAGATCCTCTCCACACCACACCAGCGGTAGGACGTTTGGCCAGACAGATTTAACGTGCAAGAGACCCCCTAGCATGACGGTTCTTCTGTGGAATCGAGTCTCGAACCTGAAACCCTCCGGTTCCGAAGCCGAGACCTTACCACCAGGCCACCGCGGCCCTTCAAAACGTTATATTTTATATTATATTAAAGATGTTATGGTATATCTTCTATTTTTAATCAATTTTAAAACATGATATTTTAATAACATTTTCTAACATTAAACTTGAGAATTCTGAACGCATATCAAACGAATCCCGAGGTACAATAAATAGTTAATTTCATTAACATTCTGAAAGAACACCAAGGCTTACGATTCTAAAAGAATGCACAAATATAATATATAAAAAAGGACTATTTGTTTGTAGAATAGAATAATAAAAATAGAATAAATACAATTTATGCTTCGCCTTTATATGTTCTTCAATTTTAACGAATATGTATTCATTATAGACAAGAAAGTAAATATCATTCTTAATTAAACAAGATAACTATTTCAAATTCTAAACGATATTTCCAAGATTATTTCTTCTGCGACAGCAACGCGCCGGGTACCAGTTAGTACATTTGTTGTACATTTTGTTGTACGTCCACAAAATTAGTGTGTGTCTCTTATTCCGTAAAAAGCTACGAAATCCCTTATGCAACTATTGCTCATTAGCGCTTCCAGATCAAAATATCCTACTCAGCTCTTATTAGGTATCTTTCTGTTGATGGCTTTTCTAAAACTTTCAAACTGCTCAGCATTAATTAAAACAATTATCATGGCATTTATCGAAGTCTAACAAATCCATCACCTAAATTCACCTCATTATTGACGAATTTTTTGTCTAAAATAATTAATTTTGTGATCTCTTTACCATATCTCATTTCCAGTTTCCTGGGATGAGGGAGATTTATTCGATTTTCCGATAACACTCTGCTCCCAATTAGATAAGTTAAAAGAGGTTTTAATGTAGTTCAAATGATTAATTAGCTTCCAGAGGTGCTATCGATGAACTTATTCCTGTTCGGGATTTTCGACAAGGGGCAAATGGAAATGAAACTTATGCTCTTCTCGGACTCATAATTCGTTCCGCCTGTGAATTTCATTAAGCTAAGGAAGTTTCTATTTCATTGATCAGAGATACATTTAAAAAGTATCTTGCTCAATTCCTGTTTTTCAAACGATTTTCGCTGTATTTTACATAAAAAAGCGTTATTTGAGTAGGTTTCTTTAGAGATCTGTTAATAAATTCCAAAGTAAATATCAACGATTATGGTGAACATAATCTACCTTAATTAGTAATTGATTGTAACAAAAAATTCTAGTTTCAAATTGAAAGATATTTTTAAATAAGTGTCAAATTGTCTGTTAACGATTCCCAGAAATTAAGAAATTATTAATTAGCTTCCAGATGTACTATCGATGAACATGCTCCTGTTCGGGATTTTCGACAGGGGGCAAATGGAAATGAAACGTATGTTCTTCTCGGACTCATAATTCATTCCGCCTGCGAATTTCATTAAGCTCAGGAAATTTCTATTTTATTGATCAGACAGACATTTAAAAAGTATATTGCTCAAGACCTAGTTTTTAAACGATTTTCGCAATATTTTACCCCAAAAAATTCTACTTTGAATATATCTATCAAATTTACTTTCTTAATCAAATGTTCAAACCATTTTTTCAGATTTTCAAACAATTATCCTGCAGATAAACCAAAATGTTCTAATAAAGCAAAATAAAAAGCCAATTTTTCCTGAATTTTTTGTTTCTTTTTGTGTTTTTTTATTATAAGAATTGATAATGAAACTATTCGTGATATTTTTACTAAATATATTTTTGATATAATTCGCTTTTTATAAATATTTGTTAATTTTTGCTTTTGATATATTTCATGATATTTATATTACTATTCGTGATTTCACAGCTTCTTCGTTTGACCTTTGCGAAATTGCTTATTATTGAATCGAGGGAAGTAATTCCCAAGTTAACCTCATTTCTTTTGGGATTGTGGATAATTGGTGCAAAATTATTACAGTATTTACCTTGAATTCGTATTTAAGAGAACAAATAAATCTCTCAAATTTCCAGAACATATAATAACGCTTTAAGAACAAAATTTACTAAAGCATTATAAAGAAAGGAGTATAATCAAATGTGAACATAATTTTTATATCACTGAGGAAAATTTCCCAAATTTCTTTATAAGTTGGTGTGCGGTGTAGGTTTCTAAACGTTCTGATACAAGAATAGCCTTATTTTCTTAAAATTATTTCTGAAAACCTTTTGATTCGATTCAGATTTCACATTACTAAATACAATGGCACAAACAATTGAGGATACACCTTACTTTTACATGATAAATCCAACTTTCAATCGAAATAACACATTAACTAGAAAAACAAACGTACTTTCATTCTTAGACATAAAAAAAAAGGTTTAATTAAAAGTTAAAATAAAGAAAAATCAACGACGAAATTATAAAAGAAAAATTTTCAGACGCAATTCAAATAAACATAAGCAGATTTTTACCTCAGAAAATTGAGGATACAATAATGAAATTTTTGTTTAACTACCACCAGTTTTTTTTTTCTGCTTGCTAAACATGTTTTGCTCTTCAAGGTTGAATTTGTTAAGCGATAATCAATGTTTATAGTTTCTTTTGATAAGAAATAGCCTTACTATACACTTTTCTAACATCCGTGAACATGAATTTTGTATTAATTTGTTCACCTATTTCAAATGTGATGTAGTTTCCAAGAGTCACAATAGCTTTGTTGTTAGGTCATGGATCAAAAGGGTTCCAGGTTCAAAATCAGATTTTAACGAAGACCCGATGTGCAAGTGGGCGTGGTACAAATTAAAGGCATCAAGGTCAAATGCTGTCTCGTTGATGTATCGAAGAAATTTGACATGTAGAATTCCAATTCAGGCCTCAATTTCGTTACCTGACTGGATTCAAAACCATAAGACCTGTCCCAAAATAAATTTGATGCAGCATTAAAACATGGCATTAACATAGCCGAATTAAACGAACTAAATGCTAGAGTTCTGAATTTTGTATATTTTCGTTGAAGCTGATTTTTAAATATATTTGGAACTTAATTGTCATTTACATCAGATTCAACTATCAGACTTATATATTTGAATCTCGACACCATATTAATTAGTTTAGTTTAGTTATATTAACGTCCTATTGTAAGGCAACACTAGGGGTGTTTTGGAACGGATCTCGTCATTTTGAGCGATCGTCAGATGACGAGGATGATACTTGAACTGGCATCTCCCTCTCCACACCACACCAGTGGAAGGACATTTGGCTTGACAGATTTAGCGTGCCAAGAGACCCCTTCACACGACGGTTCTTTGGTGGAATCGAATCTCGAACCTGAAACTCGCCGGCTCCAAAGCAGAGACCATACCACCAGGCCACCGTGACCTCCAAGACCATATTAAGGACACTGCCTGCTGTGACATTAAAAAAAACGGTTTCTCGATTTCAAAAAAAAATTACATGAATAAAAGTAACTTCTAATATAGAGAAAATAACTGAAATAAAAAATTTATACCTTTCATTTCACAAATGAAAATTTTTTTTACATAAGAAGAATTAATTTAAGAAAACCGATTTTGTTTAAGAAAGTCAACTGCTACAGAAGAATTTAAAATTTGTTCTGGAAACTGGTTTTACTTTCAAAATGAAGTATATTTCGTAAAAGTGATTCAAGTTTCTGGTTCAAATCTTTACGAGATACAAATTAACTATTAAATCATCACAAGGTATATATAAATTAAAGCTACCTTCGAATGAAACATCAATATATCGCCAATGAAAATTGCCAATTCACTATTAACAACTTTTTTGCTTCAGAAAAAAGAACACAGTCAGAGTTGCTTCTAGTTGCTTTGCAAGATTGTTTTCAGTTTTCCATGGACATCTTCAGTTTTGATCTAGAGAATTAAATAGCTATATTTAAAAAAAACATTAAAAAAATTCTCACAATGCTGAAAAAAACGTAATTATTGCAATTAATTTAAGATCTCCCATGTATCATAAATCCGAACTTAATATCAGCGATTTTAGAATTATTTCTGAAAAAAAACTCTTCATGAAGTATAATTAAATATACTCTTATTTCCTAAGGAGCTATAAATTTTTTGCACGTAAAAAAAATACTTAAAATGTTTTGCAAATGTTTCGATCAATAAGTGCAGCAAACATTTCGCCACGTTCCCTCTCCGATAATTAGCTCATTACATGAAAGTCTGTGCACGCAAATCTGTAATTGCAAACAACTCTCCAAGTTCTGAGTGGAAAGCAACCAATCAGCTGCTGAGTTACTCGAGTTCAGAAAGAAATGGGAATTTTTCTTTCTAAATGTTGTTTATTTTTCCAAAATTCTTTTTAATATTAAAAAGAGAAGCTGTTTTAAATTTCTTAAAAAAATATTCCAAATAAATGTACATTTTCATGTGGTAGTAAAGCAACCAGAAGCGACAGATCATATTGAAATACATAACAAAATCATCGGTTTATCCTCCGTTAAAAAATACTGAATGTTAGATGGTAATTAGTGCACCAATATAGTGTTTTATTGTTTCTGTATAAAAGTTGGTTGGTTGGTTGGCTGGTTTGGTTATTTGGCGCAAGAGCCATGTTGGGCTATGGTAGATAATCAGGTTCACTATTCTTTAAAAAACACCGAATGTTAGATGGAAATTAGTACATAAATATAGTGCTTTATTGTTTATGTATACAAGTTGGTTAGTTGGTTTGGTTATTTGGAGCAAGTGCCATGTTTAGCTATTCTACGCCAAGCCAATGGTAGATAATCAGGTTCACTGTTCGTTAAAAAATACCGAATATTAGTTGGAAATTGGTTCATAAACATAGTGCTTTGTTGTTTATGTATAAAAGTTGGTTGGTTGGTTTGGTTATTTATCGCAAGAGCCCTGTTTGTCTATGCTTTGCCAAGCCTATGGTTGATAAATAGCAACAGAAAATATTTAAATAACTATATGAAATCATCGGTTTATTTTCCGTCAAAAAATACTGGATGTTAGATGGAAATTAGTACATAAACATTTTGCTTTATTGTTTATGTATAAAACTTGGTAGGTTGGTTTGATTATTTGGCGCAAGAACCATGTTCTTCTATGCTGTGCCAAGTCTATGGTAGATAAACAGCAACAGAAAATATTTTAATAACTATATGAAATCATTGGTTTATTTTTAGTTAAAAAATACTGAAAGTTAGATGAAAATTAGTACATAAACATAGTGCTTTGTTGTTTATGTATAAAACTTGGTTGGTTAGTCTGGTTATTTGGCGCAAGAGCCATGTTTGTCTATGCTGCGCCATCCCAATGGTAGATAATCAGGTTCACTGTTCGTTACAAAAATACCGAATGTTAGATGGAAATTAGTACATAAATATAGTGTTTTGTTTCGGTATAAAAGTTGGTTGGTTTGGTTACTTGGCGCAAGAGCCATGTTTGTCCATGCTGTGCCAACCCAATGGTTTCTAATCGGGTTCACTGTTCGTTACAAAAACACCGAATGTTAGATGGAAATTAGTACATAAATATAATGCTTTTTTGTTTCTGTATAAAACTTGGTTGGTTGGTTTGGTTATTTGGCGCAAGAGCAATGTTTGGATATACAGTGCCAAGCTAATGGTAGATAATCAGATTCACTGTTCGTTAAAAAATACCGAAAGTTAGATGGAAATTAGTACATAAATATAGTGCTTTATTGTTTCTGTATAAAAGTTGGTTGGTTGGTTTGGTTATTTGGCGCAAGAGCCATGTTTGGTTATGTTGCGCCAAGTCTATGGTAGATGAACAGGTTTACAGTATAAAACATGTGGTAATGGAGGATAATAGGAGTTAAAATTTTAAAAACATCAAAATGTTTCAAGTCGATGTTTGTAAATGGGCAAAATACATTTTGTAAGCCTTCAAATTGCAAAATGGTTAATTAAATACATGTGTAAAAGATCAAATTTTGAGCAAAGGAAAAATATAGCGGAAGATGCAAAAAACAATATAAATAGAATGGTATATGTATAAAAGAATTCTTTATACTCTTTTATATAATAGTATCTATATAAAAGAACTCTTTGTTAAAGTAAGACAACCCAAATGCAAATTATATATATATATATATATATATTTGCTTTTACATATACAAAGAAAATAGGTTAATATAAAACTATAAATCAGTTTATTTATTTGAATTTTGCCATGGAAAGTTGAATCCTGGCTTCAAGATTTAAGCTAAATATCAATAAATAATTTTTTAGGTGGTTTTTCATTAAAATTCGGAGAACCTATTTTACTCAGAATAAAAAAAAATCCAAATTACAAATTTGTGTGATGATAATTTCTGCAGTCCAAACATACTTCGCCTTTAAGTAAGTTCTATGAATTCCATACCTTAATTGCTAATTAATTCATAAATGTTCCGCTAATTCCTATTAACACGAATAATGCCTTTCTGTTGATACAAATAATTCTTTAGAAACATTTTGATTTTGGATATAAATTGATATAGTAGGTGCTCTAAATAAATGAAAAATGCCACGCGGAATACGTGGGAGTCAAGTTAACGGATAATTTTTCCTTTTCCTTTAAGCTGCTTATGATATCCTCTGATTAAATTCCAAGTTAAATTGATAAGGAATCCGCAATAACTTTTAAAGGAGTCAGAAATAAAACATCATGCTTCTCTACATAGTAAGATTAGAAAATTTTCATCATGATTAAGTTAGTATGATAATGGATACTCATGTTTTACTCATTTGGTAGTAAGGTAACCGACTAAGTTCGAAGGAATTTTTTAATAAATCAGACTTTTTTTAAAAAAATGTTTAAAACCCCAGTTTTAGATGTATTGTCAGTTATAATACAAAATACTATAAATACAAAAAAATATTTGAAAATATAAAATATTTTAGAAAATAGGAAAATTTGTTGTAATGAAATTTAACCAAAATGGTCAACACTCTACACAAAATTATAATGCAGCAATTATATTTTTCTTTGTACAGAAGTTATAGAATATAATCATATTCTGTAATTTCCGTATTCTAATACAAGATTTTTCAAAGAATGATCAAAATTTCGAATCAAATTTTTATAGATTCTAGAAAAATAGAAAAAACTGATACTCAGACACATAAGGAAAAATGATAAATGCAGTAAAGATAGTTGTGGCGTTTTCATTACGCATTTTAACATTAGACAGATATTTTGCACAAACGAGTTTTTCAAACCAAGAAAGATTTAAAGATGGGAAATTCATCTAACTATTGGATTGAACCATTTTTTTGACA
>JAPMOQ010023663.1:0-10722 GCA_026543055.1 Argiope trifasciata
ATGCTGATAAAAATTTTGCGTGCTCCTAACTTCTTTTTCAAAATGCAGCATTGTGTATGTCGATTCATTATTATGCCTACCTTAATTACTAACCAGTAATGGTCAAAGTAATGGCCTGCTTATTTTCGATCATTACAGAGTAATGATCGAAAATAAGCAGTTTCATACATGCTAAACATACTAACATTATGAATAGATCTCTAAGCAAAATCGACTTTTGTGAATGAGTATATTTTATTGTTGACCATTCTAGTAAATGCGTTTACAACACCACTCATATCTATTTTTTTAAGAGTGAATATTAAATGGAAGCTTCCAGTAAAAAAATACTCTTTACTCTCCTGCTCATCACCAGGCATGACATCCAAGTTCCCATGCTTGTTTTTATTTTTTCAATTTAATAATAATCCAAGGATTATTTTGTTTGTAATATCTAATTAATCACCCTCATTTTCAAAACTGTTTGTTGATAGATAGAAACTATCATATTTAATAACTGTCCCATTTTCTAAAAATCGGTGGTTTATTCATTTGTGTATACATAAGCACAATAACTCAAGGGCGCATCATTCGGTATTCGATCTTATTACCAAAATCGTAAATTTAAAAATTTCAAATTTTTAATCTAATAAATGTAAGATACATATATCCAATGTCTTTCAACGTTAAAACACTACAGAATTGTGTAAGTTAAATACTACTAATGATATATGTTCAGTTTTCATTAAATCGTCAAATAAGCAGCTATGGTGTATAGTATTTTTCCTTATTTTTTAATGCTTCAAAATATTCGTATTTTTAAATGGAATTAGTCTTATGATACTCTTTTGTTATGCACAATTGTGTTCATTGCCAAAAATATAACAAATCTTGACTGAAAGAGTATTTTCTCTACAATAACGCCTAATTTGAATGTAATTTACAGTTATTTTTTATTTATTTAATCGCATCTGCTGACCAATTGTTTATAAGTAATATTGAATATATTTGATTTACGATAAATTGTTTGGATATAACTTACCATAATATACTATAATATATTATATCCATATTATACTATAGTTGCCAGATATTAAAGTTCTACTAATGATTTGACATTGCTTCTTTCATTGTGTACATGAATCATTTTAATGAAAACCATTCCTATGAAATCATGAAGCTATTACAAATGTGATATTTTTCTATCTTCTAAATTTCACAGTATTGTAACTTCATTGTTTTATTTGTCTTGTAAACTACATAAACATTAAAGAAATTCATTCTTTTGTTTTCAACAACGGAAGGAAATCACGTCATTAATTATTTGACAATATATTGAAAGCGATTTGAATTTCAGGTTAGCAATACAATCTAATGTTGGTAATAAGAATATATATATATATATATATATATATATATATAATAAAAATTACCAATATTGAGGAAAAGTTTGAACAACAAATAAATTTATAACAATAAAAAGATATTTTTATTTTGAAATAGTGAAAAACTTATTATTGAAGCATCATATTTTTGGAACTAAAAGCTGAAATTTCACATGATTTTTAATTAATTCAAATTCTAATTAAAATTTCAAAACAAATCACTTTGAGGTGATTATTCCTCTATGAAGCATATATGTGTCAAATTTGTCAAGCAGTAGAGCGTATTAGACGCTAGCACACAATTTCATCTTTATTATTAGTCCCCTTAAGGGCTCAGTTAGATATCAGGGATATTCATATAGTTAATTTCATTTAAATCATATAGATATAACTTCATATTTATAATATTGTGAAATTACCACACATTAAGGTTGTGGTACTCTGTCTATCCATTTGTTATGTTCTAATGGAAATTATTTCTCTGAAATCATAACACTGTACGGTTCCTTTAGCTTTAAATTTTACGGTACTATAACTTCTTTTATTTATTTGTCACATAAACTAAATATTTTTTTAAAAAATCTTCTGTTTCCTTAGCTGCTATCAAGAGAACATAATCACATTGTAGATAAATGATGAAAAAATTAAAACAATTTGAATTTCAAAGTGGAAATATAATTTATTGCTGAAACTTAGACGAAAAAAAAATAGGGAAAACTTTTCCCCATTTTGAAATTAATATTATTAAAAAGAAACTTTTTGAAACTTTGAAATATGTACAGTTTAAGTTTATCATCGTGCAATAATATTTTAGGAATTTATTGTGGGATGAAGGCTGAAATTCAATTAAATTACAAATTAAATAAAAGTCTAATTTAAATTTTTAAAAGTTGTCTAACGCTTATATTTACCTATTTTTCGGCAATTTCAAATGATATTTAGAAAGTTTAGTAGAGATTTGGGGTGAAATTTTTACAACTTCCTTTTTTTCTAGTTTTATTATGACATAGATTCAAAGAACAAATAAAACCTTATCTTTTAAAAGCATTTATAATCCGTCTTTTGAATCTTTACGGTCATTAATTATTTCAGAGGTATTAATTAAAATAGAAATTGGACTGACTTTTTTATAAATCGTTAAAAGATTTATAAAAGAAGTTCTTAATTTTTTTTTGTTTTGTTTTAGAAGAAAAATGTGCTACTTTATTGCAAGGAAAAATTCTTTAAATATATTTTGAAACTATAAGATTAGGCAATTAGTCTCGAAACTATTACGAAACTACAAGTAGTTTCAAAATTATTCAAAATTAAGTACTTTATTGCAAAGCAGAATTGTTTAATAATGTTTAACTATAGTATAACATTAACTAATGAAAGTAATCTCCTTTGGAGACCAATTACATCATTAGAGAAATTAATAATGATTAATTTCAATTAAATCTCTCTTACATAATGTATAACACAATGAGAAGTTTTTACGCAGAAAATAACTTGATCAAATATCTGATATACCATAAAAAGACATTTAAATTTTTCTTAATAATAAAAACTATTGTTGAAAAGTTTGCAAAGGAAAAACTTTATATTTAAATTAGGGTAATTAAAGATTAATTTTAAAAACATTTCAACAATATTCAAAGAAGTTTTGCATAAATATTTTTGGAAATTATTGAAAAAGCCAAACTTTTGTTTGATTTTAATTAATTTGAAATTATCCTTTCGAGATGCGCATTTCTAACCTACAAAGCATATATTTGCTAAATACGACAATTATTGATTACATTATCTGTTTTATACAGTAATAAAAATCACAAACAATGACAAACAGTCATATTCCCTTATAATATTAGTAGAGTTATTTAGAGAAAATTTGTTAACATTTAAATAATTTTTTTAAATGCACACAATTTTGAATTATATAGTTGTTTATGAAATATAAACATGATAATTTTAACTGAAATAAAACTTTATTTAATTTCTTTCAAGGAATAATAATATTAAAAACGTTTTGAGAAAATTTTGATCCTATAGTAATATTTAGAACTTCCTGCCTTCATTTATGTTTATAACAGTTTAAAACTAATCTTATATTCAGATATTTTTAAAAAGCCAATTTACAATTTGCCAAGCTTAGGACAGGTGCCCTTCGAGTGATTAACTACAAGGAATTAAGACTCAATTTTTCAGCAAGTCACATTTTTCATAGAAAACTTCTTTGCTGTCAGTTTTTAAAATAAATTAGGAGTATTGTAAGTCTTTGAAACTTCCTTATTTCTTCATACCTTGTTACTGACTTTAGCTAAAATAAAAAAGTTTATTTTGACCAAATATTAATGTAGCAGCGAATTTTGGTAAAAAAATTATCAATTTAAAATAAAACTTAGGATATATAAAAATATATTTATGATCCAGAAATTCCCGAGAAATACACTGATTATCGCCCATTTTTTTGAAAAAATATTTACATTAAGCTTATTAAAATTTGTAAGCATTTCAGTTGAGTTTTTTTTAAAAATGATTTTTCCTGCAAAACTATGTTTTTATTTCTGCTATTAGCTTGTAATAGTTTATGCATGAGATAAAGAAAAATATAGTATGTCCTATGCTAAATCATCTGAAGTTTCTTTCGCATGCTATTTAACAAAATATTCGAGGGTTTTTTTTCTCTGTATTACTACTATTTACTTAAGAAAATTTACTATGAAATTTAAATCTTAAAGAAAGGTATTCGATTTTTGAATCGCCAAACGATAAAAACAGGATTTTTTACAAGAAATGTCAAATATCTTGATCATTGTTTAGTTAGAATCGTAACGATGGATAGAAAAATATTACTTCATAATTAGAACAAGCTCTTGGAGGTTAAATAAGAGTATTTGAAATCACGATTAAATTAGTATACCAACGTAAAAAGCTTTGAAAAATGCATAAGTATTCAAAATAATCCAAATCTTGATGGAGATTTTAAAGCATTGAAGTTAATTTTACGCATTATTACTATGTAAATATTGATCTTCTGCTTTAAAAGTAATGTAACATTGATATATAATATTAAATTTGAAGCAAAAAAAAATCCCTAACTCTCTGCAAACTGTTGTTTAATAATTACTGAACTTTGAGTACATTTTTGAGGATAAAAATGTGCACTTCGAAGTGTGTGTGTCTTTCACTCTTAAAATAATCTGAATTAATTTTTAAAAATAGTCTTTAGAACAAACTTTAGAACTTTTTACCACCTTACTTTTTAAAAAAGAAAATGCTTACGTCATTTTAAAAATAATAAGTATATGCATTTTTATTATATTAATTGTTATTACAAGTTTTCTATTTTTAATTAATTTCTAAAAGTATTTAAATAATACTTCACAATATATGTTTAATTATGGAAGTGAATGTCAAAACTTAATTCGTTGTCTGCTCATATTACATATTTAGTCGTGCCAGTTTCCCAAGTGTTGATGAACAAGAAATGGAAATGCGAATTTTTTTTTCATACATAATAGACTCCAATAAAAGGCATGCTTTTAATAAGAAAAAATAATCATCATCATTCTGCGCTTACGATTAAGGTTCAACTTCAGAATCAAAGAATGACGAAAACGTTTTAAAATAAGTTCAATTTTAAATATTTTTGCACCTTCCTCTTGCGTGGTTAGATTTATGAAGATATGAATGGAAAATGCTTAGCACACTGTCCAAAATAATATACGTGTGGCAAAAAGTCGACGCTAAAGTTACTTTGCAGATGGAGCTCTCAATACCAAGTTATAAAAACATAAATTGAAATTTTTAGCAACCATTAATTTGGTGAACCAGCTGGTCTCTTAATTTAGAAAGTTATAAAAAAAATCAACAATCATGTATTAAATATTATAATTTATTTGAAAATGATAATAATATTGATTTATCACTTAAAATTTGAGTAAATGTGATCACGCTTAACGAATTACAATGCCTTAATTCTTCAAAGGCATTATAAAGAATTTATCTAGCAGTAAATTAATACAATGAAGTGTTTAGAATTCACAAACATACACTTTAAACTGAGTTCAATGAAAGAATCCAATAATTCTGTCTTTTTTAAATATCACCAAATTGATTTCATTTTTAAAGTAAAAAAGTTAACCCTTTAATCCTTTAATATCCATACCTATTCCTACCATCCATTTAATAACCTATCCAATCAACAAGGAAAAAGAAAGAAATGGGATTTAAGAAATTACCGATTCCATTACTCACTGACAGATTCAGAATTTTAAATAGGAAAACAAGTTCTTTTTTTATTTAAATTCTGATTTGAGATATTTGATGAACACGTCATCTGAATGGATTAAAAACCTCAAAAGGTTGATAATAAAGATTAAACTAGCGCATCTAGCTCAAAAATAATTTATTTCATAATAATGAAATGCTAAAATTTATTGGAGATATTTCTAAACTAAAACTCGTAAAAAATGTATCATTTATTTAGAATATTGGCCATCTTAACATCCATTGTTGATTTTATGCTCATTAATATTTATAAGTTACTCTTTTTAAGCCAAATCATTCTGTTTTCTATGCAATTTCACTTTTAAGGTGGGAAATAGGATGGGACTTAGATGTCAAAAAAAAAAAAGAATACAGGATTTGAATAGAGAATGATTAATTTTATTTATTTATTTAGAAATTTACTTTTCATACAAAACGAAAATTTTTAAATATAAATTACTTATAAATAATTTACGTTTTTTTTATTCATTAAAATAAAATAATTTCAACTATGATAAAAATGGCTGAATTTTCGAAACAGCGTAATTAAAACACAAAAGAAACATATAAGAAATATCACATAAGGCAACCGATCTTGAAGATAGAGCTTTAAAATTATTGTGAGATTATTTCTTTAGTATTATCTCAATTACAAGAAAATTTCCTTTTTTTTTCATTTAGTAAGTTACACTCTCAATGAAAGACAGAAAAATTAAACAGTAAAAGATGTTAGTAGTTTCCAAACTATATTTCTGTTTTCTACTCACTTAAAAGGAAAACTTGATCTAATACAAAATTGGCATGTTAATTTTCTGCAGCATTTATTTTTTTCAAATGCTAATAGTATAACTTCTGTATTTGGGAAGTATTAAATTAATTTTTCCATTTGTCTCAATGATTTTAAAATCTGGGACAGCATCAATTTTTATACCTTTAAAATAATCGGTTTTCCTAGCTTTATTATAATAATGATTGTTTTTAACTTAGTAAAATAATAATTATAATTACAGTAATATATGATGTGTGCAGCTTTAAAATGCTTAAAACTCATAAAATAGCCTTTAAAAATGTGTCTAAAAGGAGTTCTATGATAGAAAAATACAGCTTTGGGTCTTTTATTCAGAATATAATTTTCAAACTTTAGAAAAGCATGGGTACAGTTCTTTTTTTGTGGAATCGCAGTTTCATGCCAAAATAATTAAAAGTTTTATTTCTCTATTTTAAACCTATTCCTTTTCGCGCAAGGGTGTATTTTTAAAAGAATATTTACAATTAAATTACGATAGTTTTGGATGTTCTTATTATATAACAATACACATTTTTAAACTTTTTGAAAAATTTATAGTATATCAACTGAAAGTAAGGTTATTGCAATTATTGGACACACTCAAATATTATATTAGTTTTGGAGGGATTTTATCTGGAATTATTCTTGTTGAACGTATCGATTTCTGGTTATGAGCATGAAGATTAACAAATCACAATACATATTCGATATGCCATACGAAAAAACATTTTTTAACTTTTTAAAATAAAAAAAATTATTCATTCGATATATTCTAAATTTTGCAATTGATATAATATTTTCTAGAAAACATTTTGTTTACAAGTCAAATTTCTATACTTTTCATTATCCAAAATATCCCAGTTCGCTTCAAAGAATTACTTATCGTTTCTCACAACTGCGTTTTCATTCTTATTTTACAGTTTTTTTATGCCCAACAATCCATTTTGCTTCCCCCCGCCCGGTGTTTTTTAGCAGAATTATTTGAAAATATTTTAGTAGAATTACAAAATTTGAATATTATTTAAATTAGAAAAGAATAACCTTCCCAGTAAATATCTTGAAAAGGTCATTTTAAAATTAACTCTATTACAAATTGTATATATATATTACACATAAACATTCTAGTCCATTACATTTTATTTTATATTAAAAGTACTTGGAGAATTAAAACCCTTAGTAAAGATAACATTTGTTTGCATAACTAAAATTGTTCAAAACTCTTCATTATTATGTAAAAAAGGATAAAACATTTCAAGCAAATACTAATGTTTTAGTTATCATAGATTGTGAGCCAATGCTGTTAATTACTCCAAAGTTGCTAATGATGTATTCCACCTAATTTGTTAATGACCCGTGACAGCTTAATCAATTAAATTTGATCTTTGCTAGAAACTAACGATAAGAAAAAGTGTGATTAACTCAGATGAAATTTGATTGTTGTGAATCATTTGCCTATCTATTGAGTGAGATAAAACTTGCCAGCATTGACAAATTTGCCGATTCCAGCATGGAGATTTTTTCCTCTTTTTTTCTCTATTCTAAACTTCTTTTATCTTGTATTGAAGCTAAAAAAGTATCTGAACAAATGATGCAGCTTAATTTTTCCATTTAAATTAAATTAAAAATCTTCCAAATTGCTTGTTAGTTTTCAAATTTTCCAACGACATAGTTATCATTAGTAAAAAAAGTTTTACTAGTTCTCCTTCAGATTTCTTGAAATTTAAGTCTAAGAGTCCTTCCTTTCTGAAAATATTTTATCTTATTGATTCAATTATAAATTCATATAAATTTGAAATATTTGAGAATTACAGGTAATTTTGTATCTGATTATAGTGCCTTTGAATGATTTATTTTCGCTTATAATGTGAAAAGCGTAACTCCATTCCTCACTTATGACCAAGAACAAAAGTATAGTTTGAAAAATTATTTTGATGAAGTCCAAAATCCTTATAACCATCCAGACTTTAAAAGGAAGTAATTATTTAACAGTAAAACTTATTTTTTAATTGATACTGAATTATTAAAAACCGATTTATTAAGAAAGGTTGATATTGAATTATTAATTAGTTATCGAATCGTGATAAGTTCATATCTAATGCATAACGCACCATTAAAAACAAGTATAAAAATAATAATAACAATTTTCAAATACTTACCGATATGAATGCGACCAGGTAGAGCATAGCACAATCCTATTATTGCAAAGAAAGCTAGAAGCCATTTGATCAGCTCCATCTCTTTTCTCTGATGTTTTCACTTTTGCACCATTGTGTCAATAAGTCATTGTTTGAAACATCAGAGATCTCTGAGCTCAACTGTTGGAAGTAACCGCATTCGGTGTTCTGGAGGCTTTCATCCTGGCTGTGAGTTTGTTTGATACTGACGTCGCCTGGTGGGAGTGAAGCCTTAGAAACTTGGAGAAGGACCCAAATTTTTTGTTTTTGTTTTTTTTCGCTGGAGTGGAAAGAGACCGCTGGCATGAGTGACTAATTTACCGTTCATCGTCGCCGTCTACTACTTCCAGAGGGGATAGCACCTGTCTTACAAATGAGGAAGTCGTGGTTCTCAAAGGATGGATATGGTAGGCGTTGATGAATGCTGAGTTCAAAGGTGCTTCAGTGAAGTCAGAGATGAAATCAAGCTTAATTTATTACGTAAATTAATATCCTAGATATGATAGGAGTTTTCATTTTTGTTAAAACAATTTTCTAATTCAATTTACTCAGATTCTATTTTTTTTTTTGCTGCGTTGTTGTGCTGTGGCTTATCCCAACTGATAGGCAGTAACATCAAACCTATTTTTTCTAAATCTAACATTAATTTCATAACTATTAATTTTATATAAGCAATAATTTTAAATTCTAATTTGAATCTTAAAATAATTAAACGCAATCACAGCACAGAAAGTATTGTGATGAGCTGAAGTAAATATTATTGCATTCTCATATTTATAAGCTGATAATCCTTCATCAAGCGAAAGAGAGAATTTAATTTATTGTGTAACAATAAAGTTTTTGAATTTTTTTACTTTCATGTCGTTATTTTTTAGATTTAAATAGATTTATTAAAAATTATTATTGATTCCTTTTAAATGTAATCAAATAATAAAAAAGACTAATAAGTGAAATTTATGATATAGAATATTATTTAGATATAATTCCAGCCGAACCTTAATTAATTTGCTTTTGTTACTGAAGTCAAAAGATATTTTTAGCATGATATTTTTAGATAAAAGATATTTTTAGGCTTTTAGCAATGAAATAAAATTATCGATTAAATACATGTTTGATAAAACTATGAAAAAAGATTTGAATCTCAAAGCAGAATGTAATCTTTCTTGCACTCAGGCAATTGACATTCCAAGATTGAATTACGCAAAAAATATTTTTAAAAATTGCCAAAATTTCGAAAGAATTTATGGAATATTAAACTAGTATCATTGAGAAAATTTTATTCAATTTAAGGATAATGTAAAAATAATTTTGATGTTATTATATTCTTTTAATTTATCGCAGATTTTTTTAAAACTTATTTCCTTCATTTTTTATTAAGTTTTCAAAATATTTACACCTCAGTTTACTTTCGCTTCCTTCAAAGTATATTTTCCCGAAATTTAGCTCACTCTGGCCGGTATAGAGTGAAAATACGTACACATTCATCTTTATTTCTAGTAGAAATTTTGTATTCAGTTCAAACAATGTTTTGAGAACTAGATTTAACTACATAAAATATTTGCAATAAATAAAACAGTTCGAATAATTTCTTCTCAATTTTGAATTTTTAATGCTATTTTTTAGCTATTTTATTATATTTATTGCTAAATGAAAACCGATATTTTATGGAGTTATAAAATATTATGATTTGCCAAAAAAGGGAATAGTTATATAAAGGAAAAGTATCATCATTAACTAGAAAATTAAGTTAATGTGTTTGTAGCTGTTATTCAGCCAAAGGTAGCAACCTCAAGAATGCATTTGTGGAATTAGAATTTTAAAATTAGATTTCGAGATATACATTTTCCTCAGAATATTAAAATTAATTGCTCTTGTATTATTTTAAAATTAATTATTACAATATGTGTAATTTTTCTCATTTTGAAAAATTGTTTTTTTACATTAATGAACAAGTTCTAATAGTGACCTCGAAATTCGAAAAATGTTAAATATCACCATAAAATTTAAGTATATAAAATACATACATACATTGTACATAAAATATATTTGAACTTATACTTATCTGAAAAGTAATTCTTGTCTCATCACTAAAAATCCACATACCGAATTATTCCGAGTTAGGCAATGAGGTTAACAGATTAATTTT
>JAPMOQ010023670.1:0-30906 GCA_026543055.1 Argiope trifasciata
GGAAGCAGAATTTAGTAGTTAGATTTTTTGCAAATACATTCATTGCCTATTTTAATTTTTAACATGGATTAATGTATAAAAATAAAATCAAAAGAAACACCTTACTTCTGTCTTCCGTATCACATGTGCAATTTTAGGGTCAATGCCAAAAGATGGTTTTATCTTTTATTAACTTAATAGGGCATAGTAATTGAATCGAAAGAAACTGTTCTTATAATTTTTTTAAGAAACTTTTTTTAAAAAATGGTAGTAAACTTTTTTTATTCATATTTTCTTTTATTCTGGAGGGGGAGAACTTGAGCAAGAAGTTTTTTTTCCATCATAAGGCATTAATTGAATAAGGAAAGATAGTATTAAGTAACTTTTATGTTTCTAAAAAACTCTAGTTGACTATTAAACATAACACATCCGTAAGCAGAAAATTAGCGTTAGCTCGAAATGTATTGTTCAATGTATAAGACAAGAATTTATTTTTTTAAACGTATTTTAAAAAATATACCTTTGGCCCATTTATAACCAATTACGCCTACGTCACGAGATTGAACTCACGTTTGGTTTCCTTAAGTCAGAAACAATCATTCAACAATGATGGATAGAAGAAAAAGTGGGTAGATCATATAAAAATGTCTCAACCATTCGGACATTTTTAAGAAGCAATTTACGGAAAGTCATTTGGTGGGCATTCTATTTAAATTTCAGAACAGGTTTAACATATTTCTGGCTTAAGCTACATTTAAACGATTTTTCGATTGGAATCTCTCTTTTTCCTTTTTGAAGTATTTAATTCAATAGCTTCTATTTTTCCCCTTTCCTTTTATTAAACAAATCAAAAATGAATAAATTTTATTGAAATCTAAAATTAGTTTCTCTGCATGTTTCGTGGAACATGGTTTTATTTTGAAATATTATCAATGTTAATATTACGAATAAATTTAGCAATTTCTTAATCCTCAATAAAATAATTTAATAAAAAAGCGATTTTGAATTCAAAAGTATAGCCATGGACTTAAGCAGGAATTTAATTTTTCATTTCTGCAATAATGAAATAATTTTACACATTGATTTCTGTACATTGTACATTCCCACATTTTACATACCGATTCATGTTTACAAATTAATGTCCATTTTGCTGTAGCAATAACATTTCCGTTTCGAGGTTTATTTTATGAGGATTTACTCCCATTCTCAGATGCTTCGTTTACATATTTAATAACTGATAAAAAGCATGTTCAGTTATTTTTGTGGAATCATGTAAACTTAAAATATTTATTAAGTAACCGATGTAATTTTTTCCTTGTCATTTTTTTAATTATTATATTTTTCCCCTTATCAGTCACTTATCTTATATTTCAGATAATTGACTGAAATATCAGATAACATTCTGAAATGAATTTTTTAACAGGTTTCGTAATTTTCTACAATTATTATCTAAAATGCGCCAAAATTTTTACTGCTATTTTCACATTTATTAATAATATTTTTAAGATTATTAGTCAAAGATATGAAATAAAACCAAAATCTTTTAATCTGATTGACATTACGGAAGTTATTTATAATTTTTTTCTTTTAGTATTTATTATTATTTTTGACATGACATTTTATATTTGACATGAAAAAAATAAGTACGACATGCTTAGCAATAGTACTTAGACTTTATTCAACTCCCGCTTATCGTTTGTCTATAGCTCGTATATTTCCTTCCTAGTAAGTATCCAAATTTTATTTCCTGTACTAGCCAAAGAAGAAAAATATAAATAAATGGCTTGGAAACACAATTCTACTCCATTAAATTTTCAAACTGAATTTCATTCGTGGGAACAACTCGGAGCAAAATTTTTACATAGGAAAAACTCATGTTCTTTAATCAATCTTCCTGCCTAGATAAATCAGAAACTATTATCTAGCCTCATGAATTCAACATGTAGTATTTCTTATAACGAATTTAACTCTGAGGGGGAAAAAAAGTCGGATAATCAAAATTCTTTTGCGAAAGCAGCTGCAACCCGGATCAATTCTTTCTCTTTCTAACATAAACACACAACTCACATTTTAAAGTATTTCAAATTACATTCGCTGAAGCCACTTCCTTATTCCAAATAAACCAACAAAAAACAAATAAAAGCAGCAGGCCGATTGTGCTTGCATCGAACATCTGGTTCAAAAGAATTGGATTTCGGGTTAAAAAGCTAAACGACATCCCATAGTCAGACTTATAAATAATGTAAATTCTAAGATACCCTCTTTGCAGTATGTATGAAAAGACCCCTTTATCTTTTCGATACACAAACAGATGCAAAGGAAAACTTTTAGTGTTAATGGAAAAAAAAACACATGATTTCTCGTAACCTACACATTGTTTATGTATGTCAAAAGAGATTGGGGCAACAGCCTCGTTTTAATTCCTTTACTGGATTCAATAAAATGTGGGCACACTTGCTTGTAATTGCTTCTGATCTGTGCCATCTTGTTTGCTGTAGAGGTTACGCCTACATGAGCTCTTATCAGCTTGACAAAAAGCATTCATTATAGAAACAAAAAATGTTGAAATAGAAAATGAAAGGGAAAAATTATCCATTGTTGTCTTAAATCAAACAATATTGTCGCCAAATTCACCAAGATTTCCGAATCAATTTGCAATTTAGCAAGAAGACAATAATTACACACGAAACACACAATTACAAGGTTTAAATGATTAACCTTATTTACATTTATAATTTCCGAAATCCGAGACAAGTCTTAGGGAATAATCAAGATTAAAACATTAAAGAATCAACTCATTCGAATTCCATCATTGTTATTATCTATTATTAACGAAACTTTTGCCTTAACGGAAATGCCAAGAACAGTGAACTATGATCAAGTATCATTAACTATTTAACCTGAATGCTTCTGAAAACTGAATAATTTATTGAAAATTTTACATTAAACTAGCCTGATTAACATATAATGAGCATTCAAGGGAAGAAATTGATACAAATATACAATTAATAACATTTATCTCTAAATTTATAAGAGAAATTATTACTTTGAATCATAATTTTGACAAAAAATTATTAGTTATTGGCAAGAGTGAGAATTACTTAAATACAGACTTTCTTAGACGTAACAAGAAAGTAAATAAAAATACTTAATTCAACGAATTTTAAATATGAAAAAAATTGAATATCGTTTTCCGATGGGGAGCAAAACCCAGTAAATGAAGAGATCTACAGTATTATTTAAAAGTAAAATTTAAGTATTTAGTAATCATGTTGCGATACAAAACTGACACATAAAAATAACCATAAATGTTAAACAAATTTTAGAAAATTTCCGCAGAATGCAATTTATAAGAGAAATTGTTACTTTGAATGAGAATTTGATAACTACTGACAAAAAATTTATTGATTACTGACAAGAATGAGAAGAACTAAATTACTGACTTTTCATAGGCTTAAAAAGAAAGTAAATAAAAAATCTTGACGCAACGAATTTTAAATATGAAAAAAATAATATCATTTTTCGATGGGGTAAAAAAAACCCAGTAAATGAACAAGTTTACAGGATTATGTAAATTTAAAATTTAACTCTTTAATAATCATGTTGTGTTTCAAATCAGCTAAGTAAAAGCATCCAAATTATTAAAGAAATATTCGAAAATTTCAGCTTTATACAATAGGAAAAAAAAATTATATGTTGTAAAAATGAAGTCATATAGCATGGCATAATTATTTGGGATTCATAGATCTTTTCAGTAAATATTTGTTTAATATATTTAAAAAAGCATAAAACAAGTTCGGACAAAAATTAATTCACATTTAATTTTCAATGTCTTCTACTCCAATCATCACATTTTTTTTTAATCAAATTCCTGTGTTTTATTATTATACAATTCCTTTTTGAGCTTGGAATTTCAAACGAACAAAGCCACTTCATTTCACAACTTAGCCACAAATCGTGCAAAAACAAATATTGCCTTGTCATCACTCCAGTTCAAAAAAAAAGTGGGGGTATGTAGCTTAAAAGGATAAAAGAATTCTACTAGCAGTCGATATAACACGGTCTCCCTGCCTAAAAATTAAAAAAAGCTTCCAAAAATAGAACGAACAATGGAAGGTTATTCTCCTGCTTTTCTATTATTTTTATGCATTTGAGAAGAATACAACCAGGGAGAGTTTTGCAAAACGAGGCTGAGTCTTCCACCATCTACGATTCTGACACGAGTTATTCGAGGAAACTATTGAAATTCAATATTTATATGACTTCGTTCTGAGCAAATCACACTTGCAAATCCCATAACACTTGAATGAAGGGGGGTGGCAGAAGGTTAGAAATGCGGAGGGGAGAGAGAGAGAAGTTGGACTCGGGTAGAGACAAAACACATTGGAATCTGATGTGGAATAGAAATGGAAATTCAATACGGATAGAAAAGAAGCACTCAAAATCGGAAACATAATAAGATCAGCAGAATCTTTAGTTTTTACTGAATAAATTTCATTAAATTAAGCATCCGCTTCTTTCTATGTGAATTTTAAATAACTCTTTCGATAATGCTTCAACCTGGTAGACATGATGCTAATTTTTAGCGCTATTGAATAACTTTCTTACATTTTTTTCTTCTAAAACTCTTTATCTTCTTCTAAAAGAATGGGTAGATACATGATTTTGACAAAGAGAAATCGGAATAGCTATCGTGTCTCGAACATATTCTTTTCATTCAAAAACTTTTAAATTCGTGTTGTATACTTTTTAAAGATTGGGAAGAATACGACTTTCAGACGCAGAAGATAAACGAGATAAAGTATATTGATATAACGTATGAAAAGCTTCAGGATACAAAAGTTTTATTTATTTCCAAAAGAGCTTTGTTAAATGTATTCTTTTAAAGGTAAAAGAGCTCTGATACATTTTGAAGTAGAATACTTTGTTGCACTCGTGATATAAGTTTTAGGAAAATTTTATTGTTTACTTTCATGCTGCAAATTAAATTTCAAAACCTACTAACTTCATAAAAAATGTACAGCTGTTTTAATAATTATTAATTTTCTTTAACTTGTAGCTGCAACAAACGATAAATTAATGAATATCCTTTTTAACTAGCATGTTTTTCGTTCGAGCAGATTAAACTATGATTGTTGTTTGTTTACTTTTTCAATAAAAGTAAATAAACTACAGACAGTGGCCATTAAAACGATAAATGAAAAATAAAAAGTAATAAGATTTCGAAACTAGTAAAACAACAGGACCAAAAAAAGATGAAAGAATTTTGAATCTCTGAATTGTATAAAGAATTCGTGAGTTAACATATACATTCTTCAATGCTATAAAACATATTGCTTCTTGAATAATTCATAGACGCAATATTTTTAGAATGGTTTACTACTAGTTTTGTATAGTTGTGATAAATAACTTATCTGGGTTAGAAGTCTATTGTTGAAAGACAGCAAGAAAATACAATAAAAATATGGAATATAAGCACATTTCATATTTTCTTATTTCAAAGCAACTTTTCTATAAAGCATTTGATTAAAAAAATTACAACACATACCAATTTGAATTTATTCAATTTTTTTTTCCGTTTCTTTATAATGATGAAGCATAATGAATAAGAAGAAATCCAGAAATGTCATAGATACATGCTGTAATAAAGGCGATGCAAAAAAATTACAACAGACTAGCTTATTCGATTTTTGTTCCTTTTTTTATGATAAAGAAAAAGAATTATAAAGAATAAAATAAACATAGAAATGTAATAAATATATGCTTTAATAAAGGTGGCGCAAATAAATTTTTGAATTTCGTGAAGACAAATTTAAAATGGCACATATTCCACCATTCTCTGCTTATTTTAATAATTACACATGCCATTTAGTAAGTGGCTTTCAAGAATAATGTGAATCCAACCTTTTTCAACCCCCTTTGACACTTATTTTAAAGTACCTGATCAAGAAAGAAAATTACAACAGATAACCAATTTGACTAGTTTATTCCGTCCTGTTCTTAATGATGAAGAATAAAGAAGTATAACAAATACGAAGAAAAAAATAGAAATGTAATAAATATACACTGCAGTAAAAGCAATGCAACTAAATTTTTGCATTGCGTACAGAAAAATCTATCGTTCTCTACTTATTTGAATGACTAAACATATCATTTAATAAGTGGTGTTCAAGAACAATGTCGATTCAGCCCCACTTTTCTTACTTCTTTGACACTGAAAACATATCTGGATCGTATTCAACACTAACACAATTACGGGATGCATCGAAAAGTACTCTATCATAAAGTGGAAGGAAAAGAACAACTTTTACTTTACTCGCAATGCTTTGTTTTTAACTGAAATGAATAAAGCTTAAATGGCAAATGATAAAACACAACCCGGGAATGAAGACAAAATTGCCCCTTGCATTTTTGCAAATGGATCAGCGCCAAGTTTTGTCTCGCAATGTTTAGGGCAACCATTTCCATTATGATTTTAGAAACTGCAAAAGAGGATAATGATTATTGAGGTTTGTACAATAAAAGCTATCTCCAGGCATTGTATCGTAAAAATAGTATGAGCCTTTTAGTCAGATTATGAGCCTCATCTATACTTAAGTATGGATCTCCATTATGAAAATGAAATTTTATAAGCTTAATTAACAAACACAACGATATGCTTTCAAAAAATAAACACAATAGGTTCAGTTAGTTTAATGTGAAAGCTCACAACTCCACCTTTTATGATTTGAAACTTTTTAAAATGAAGAATCGTAAAAATTCGCCCACGAAATATTGACATTATTAATTAATGAATAATTAAATTCATGATCTACCTGATTCAAAACATGATGAATTAAACAATTGTTGGTAAACTACGCAAATTATTACCTTATATTTGATTAAAGATGTAAAATTATGAATATTTGCCAATAGTTTATAAGCTTTAACTATAAATTTCACCTATTAGCTAATGATAATTCTAAACTATCGTTAATCAAGGGCTTTTGGATTCTTGCCAACAAAACATATCGGCATCTTACAGATTTATAACTCTATAAACATTTTATCACACTAAATAAACTTTATTTATCTGTAGTAAAGTTAAAACATATTAAGTAATTGCTGATGTCAAAGAACTTCCTATAATATAAAATAAATATATATTATAGGAATATATATTATAGTATATAAAATATTTTTATAAGTGCATACACTGTTTTTATCACTATTGTGAAAGCTATTTAATAAATGATTTTATTTTATAAATACAAAAAAATATATCAATTTAGCTAATTTTTTTTAAGAAAAAAGATGTCAGTACGGATATGTATTGGAAATGATAAGAACTGAATTCAAAAGCAAAGAGAAAATCATGCATAAAAATATAGATGTTTGCAAATAAATACCGAAATACAATATTTACTATTATATGCTAGTAGCCATTCATAATTCTAACTTCACGATAGAGAAACGCTCTAATTACAGAGTTTTTTGCACAGATAATACATACAAAAATAAGGAATAAAATTCTAAAAGAAATAAAAAAGAAAAATCTAAAAAACATTTATTAAAAAATCAAACACGTCCATCTGTGCGGCTGCTATACTGAAGCATTAAACTATTATGTAAAAATATAACCAAGGAATTTAGAATTCTAACAGGTTGGCTTTCACTCCCTCTCTTATCCCTCGTCTTTTCCAGAAAGCTGAGGATAAAATACAAGAAAACATAAAATAAAACTTCATAAATAAAGTATTATATCGGGAGCACTGACCATCGTCTAGAGAACTGCATAATAATACATATATCTCAATTCCGATGATAAAGAAGACTAATATTCTAAGAAACAGTCTTCCAACTAATAATACAACTGCAAAAATCGTAGATTAAATCGCAACAAAAAAAATAATAAGGTATCGATAATTAACCCAGAATTCTTACACAACTCAACATTTTCTATCAACTCTACAGTACATATCAGAAATTCGTGGAAAACGAAGATTAAAATAAGTATCTTCGAACTACTAATTTGTGCAAAAGATACCATTCATCCAAATTACTACATCAAGTCCATAGATTTAAAAAATATCTTTAAAAAAATCCCTAACACTTAATTTTGAAAACTGCCCATACTTATACATCAGGCTTTGGTATTAAGATCACTCCAATCACCAGCTGATAAATAAATCATTATCGGGCATACTGATCACTGTCTTTAAAATTACCTAATAACATATACATCTCAATTTTTGATAATACAAAAAAGAAGCAAGGAATAGGACAAATATTCTAAGAAACGATCTTCCATCTGAAAATACAAATGCAAAAATCGTAGATTAAATTGTGCCCCCCAAAAAAGGCCTCAATAATTAACCCAAAATTCGTATACATAACTCAATATATTCTATCAACTCTGCAGTACATCCCAGATATTCTTAGAAAAGGGAGAATAAAATAAGTAGCCTTCAATTACTAATTTTACTAGTGCCAGCTTGTACAGAAGGTACTATTCATCCAAATTACTACCTCAAACCCATAAATTTGAAAAAAAGTACTAAAAAAATCACTAACACTTAATTTTAAAGTGTGCCCATGCTTGTACATCAGACTCTGATATTAAGATCGCACCAGTCACACAATCAATCACGGCAAGAACTTCATACTACCCGAGGTTTGAAAAAACTGCACGAAGGGACCATGCTGGTGCATCAGGTTGTGATATTAAGACCTCACCAATCATGCAGGGAGCCAGCAGATGTGTTTTTAATCACACCCCTTTTAGCACGTTCACGCGGGGGAAAAAAAAGATGAGGACAACATCTTTTCCATCTCACATGACAGGTTCTGGCGGAGGGAAGCCTAATCCTCCACATTGTTCTAAACATCATAAACCATCTTGCCAATAACCCGTTGATACCTCACTCTTTTTTTTTTCCTACTTGCCATAATCGCTCTCCTTTCCCCAATACGATTTTCATTACGCAAGACGTAGGAGTCAAAACAGCAGGCGTTTCGCGGGGGCGGGCCCAGCTGGGCCACGTGCTGGGTGAATAATGGGCCCCGGGGCCCTAACGTCGGATACACCCTCGCAGCAGAGAAATCCGACGCCCCTTCCTCACATGCAAATGAGCGAGGGCGTACGGATTCATTCATAAAACTTGAGTGGATTCTTTCCTTCTTTTTCTTCATTCAGTTCTCCGGTTCTTTCCTCGTAAACGTAGGCCATCGTAGTTTAGTTGTGTTATTGATGAAATGTAATGAAAAAAGAAAGAAAAAATGAGTGAGGAACACTATTGGGCAGTCGTTAACCCTTTGGTGAGCTCGTTTGGGAGACGGTGCGGGGTTTTCCCCAGGTTGCTTTCGGCGCGTGGATACACCTGCTTTTGTCCGCCTCGTGTTAATTTTAGTGACTATAGGCTTGATAGGAGGAGGGGCGGGAATATCTGTTACCGGCAAGCGTTTCGCTTGTAGTCCGTTTCTGAGTTATTCATTGCAGTCAAAATAATATTAATCTGACAGGTGCGGAATCGTTGTTCAATTATAGGTTTGTCATAGAAAAAAAATTTGTTAGTCGGTATGTTAACAGATGATATGCTTGTATTCAGTTCTACTAAGTCATAAAAGGAAGAGTTTGTATTCTTTTGTATCCAAAGTATAAATGAATACAATTTTCTGCCATTAATGTAAAAAATATACATGAATCATATCTGAATTATGCTTGTATTCTATAAATCTATAGAAGCAAATAATTATTTTCATTTCCTTTCATTCCATAAGAAAATCTATAGAAGCAGATAATTTATCTTTATTTCCTTTCTTTAACCGTAGTAAAAGAATTTTTTTTTAATGTTATGTTCACTGAATTTGAATGCAGCTGTTTCAGGATTGAGTGATACATATGAGATACTTCACTAAAAAAAAAAAAAAAAAAAAAAAAAAAATGATACCTCCTTTTACTGTGTTTTTTCTCTGTGCTTCTTCGGGCGATAACTTCTTATAACCTTGCCCTTTCTTGGCCAGACAAGATAATCGGGTACATGGCGATATTCACCCTAAATTGCAACTTTTTGTTGGATATAAGTCTCCAAATCTGACTATAATATTTATCGTTTTCTAATAACCCTATAAGTGAATAACTGATGCCTCAAAAGTGTTAAATCACTAATTTTTTGTCTTTTTGTGGCTTCAAAAAACCTCAAATTAAAAAGACATTATGTGCTCGCAAGATTATTTTTTTTTAAAGATATCTCATTGCAGTACAGAATAATATAAAATGTTTTCGAAAGAAATTCATCAACTGCCTGATGGAAATGTATCCTCATGGATTTTTTTGAAGATGTTATCCCCAAAAAGTATTTTTAAATCAAATAATCAAAAGAAAAATTTAATTCTAAATTTTGCATAGGCATTGATTCGCTGTTTCTTTTTATACATGAATGGGCTGCTGAGAGAGCGGAGTGCCCATACAACAAAATAAATTTTAAGCCAGATTTTATTATGTATAAATGATTATTTAAAACACAATGAAACCAGTTTCAGCCTTTTATTATTGAAAATTCACACATAAGAGAAACAACAAATTCTTACTTTTAATTTATCTTTTATTTTTCTGGAGCTTTCAGTTTAAAACGGAAACATTATTTTTTAGCTCTGAAAGTAATAATTTTTCCTTGTTGGCAATTTCTCATTTAGGAAAAAAAGAATATTAATCTGAAAAATATTTTAAATATGATATTTTATTTTAAATAATCTTCTACCTATTTCATATTTAGAGAGAGAGGGAGATAAATAAGTTAAAAAATCAGTATTAAAATGAATTCTTTTTATAGAAATTTCTTCAGTAATTATTAACTAGGAAAAAATATTGATTCTTGACTCTGAATAATTAGAGAAAACATCTTGAGTAAATTGTTCTGTCAAGTCTTAGAGGCAACAGATATAGAAGTTTAAAAATTATAAAGCCTTTCAAAAGAAAAATTATACAACCGCTTTTAAACAAAACAAACTCACATCCGTTAGGCTTAAACTCTACATTTATCTGTAGCTAATATAGAAGAAGCGCTGATGGAAAAAAAATTGTTCCAAATTAGGAGATCGCGTGAATTTTCTTCTATGGTGCGTTGATTGTTAATTATCTCACTAAAGATTTTCATTTTTAAAAATGCCAAAATACAACAAAGATTGTGTGGCAAATTCTTTTAATTTTCACCAACTGCTAATTTTCTTATTTAGTAATTCGTTAAAATACTCCAGAACGAAAAGAAGAAGAATAAAAAAATAATAATAGATAATCAAAAGGAAAGCAAAATTAAGAAAAATTGGAAGAAAACTGTTTAACGAAGCAATTAAGCAAAATTTTGCTTCTTCTTCTTTTTCGTCACTGAAATAAATATTTAAATTGTTTTCTGTCACGAAAAATAGCGATGAAAACATCGGTACGAAGAAAAAAGAAGAAGAAAATATTTCAATTCACACACACGTATACCCAGAAAAACACACGAAAGAGGAAAAATTGAAGCAAACGTATCGGGGGGCTTAAGCGTTAGGCATTTAAAATGTGACGCACCAGCAAAGTAAACACATAAGCGAATGCGCTGGCAAAAAAAAAAAAAAAAAAGGAATGAAAAGAAAAGAATAAAAATAACAAACCGGATTTAAAACAAATAGACGATCTTTGCAGATTTTCCCATTCCATTATTTAGGATAAAAACAGGAGCTTCTGTTGGTGGATAGGATGAGGGGGTGTTCAATTTTCTACCAGCCCAGATAGAGAGAACAAACTCGGTCTTGCAAGCACAAAACAGCAGAAAAATCCCTATTTATTGACGCTTAAACACGGCCGTCTTTGGGAAATGGCGGAATTTTTAAGATCTGAGTTTTGATCCGTTTCTTTGAAAAGTTTATTCGAACTACATTTTATTTTGTCAGAGCGGCCTATCACCTAGATACTAGCTGCTTTTGCGATAAAATGCGTAAATTTTGTTTTGGCGGGGGTGTTATGGTTGAGGCGCATTTCCAGTAATAGCTTGTGAATCTATTCGATGCAAATACATTTTAAAAGAATTAGCAGTATGTTTTTTAGACGGATGATGGAAATGTTTCTAATGGTATTATAAAGAAATTCATTAAAGCTTTATTTTCAATTATAGGATTTTATAGAAAGTTTATTTCTTATACAAATAAACCAAACCATGAAAATAGATTTATGACCATTATTCCCAGTATTTCTTACTGATCTCGTAAAGAGTTTTATGTTTTCATTATGGAAATAGACTTATGACAATTATGCGCCCACCCCACCCCTGTTTAATACTGATCATGTAAATAAATTTATGTTTTTACTATGGAAATAAGTTCATAGTGACTGCTTTTTTAACTGATCCCGATAACAGATTTATGTTTTCATTATGGAAATAGACATTCTGGCAATTATTCCCTCTATCACTTACTGATCTAGGAAACAAATTTATATTTTCGCTATGGTAATAGATTTATGACAATTATTCCCTCTGTTCCTTCCTGATTTCGTAAATAGATTTAGGTATTTACTACGGAAATACTAATGGTAATTATTCCCTCGATTAGTACCTAGATCGATTGACAATTATTTCCTGTTAGTACTCGATTACTGGTGATTGTTCTAGAAGTTTTTATGCCTTGTCACAAAAGCTGCGATATAAGAGTTGAATGAGAATCAGCAGTCGAGTAGTCCAGCAAATTCTCTCGGACAACTTTGTGCTCCTACGGCTGTTTACCTATCTGGCATTTGTGTGTTACTTTTTATTGAACTTCTTTTGTATACGCTGTATCCGCATTTCGCTATTTTAATTTCGTTTTTCCGATGAAAATAAAGCATTGTTATTGATTTTGATGTTGAACTCTTTTCACCAAGCCCAAATCCATCGGACTTTATAAATCTGCATTTACAGTTTTTCAGTTTTGCATAAAACGTTTACTTTAAATACAATGAATATTGTTCTTATTTAAAATAATTCCTTTTATAGATTTTTTTCCATCAAAATGGCTACATCACAACAAAGTAAAAAAAAAAAAATTCATTGCATACACCAGACTAAGAAACAACAACATGAATTTCACAAAAGATATGCTACAACAACTAAGTCCATAAACTATGCTCCTGACTGAACATCATTTTAGTCTTCATTAATGCTAGGATCGAATAAAAACTACTTGAGTCCTTCACAGCTCCAGTATTATTTTGCTCCGTTCCAAAAGGATCTCTTAGATAAGGTTTGGTCTTCAAGAAGAATAATGGTCTGGAAACGTACTGTTATAGAGATAAGATACAAATAACTTTTTACTTGTTTGTTTTTTTGTTTCTTCAGTTTCAAAACGCGACCTTTAAAAATAATTTTAGCCCTTTTTTTCAGCTAGTGACCGCCTTTTTTATATTTTATTTGAAGAAGGATAACTCTGCACTTTGTTTTAACTGAAGTAATTGATTTTTATTTTCTGCCGCTGAGTTCCTTTCGGAATATTTATTCCGTACTTATTTCTAGAAATATTCGAAGCGATGGAGTTTTTTTTCTAATGGCCCATTTGTTTGAAATATGAGGTCAATGTTATGTGTTTCATTTCCCCTTTGTTCAGAAGTGATGTACATTTTTGAAACTGAATTGTAACAGTTAAAGTAGGGTTGGAACAAAAGAAATAGCCCTGTTATTTAGTTTGCTCTCTTTCGAACAAAATGAGCTTGGGAATGAAAAGCAAGTGAAATGAGACAATTAAAGAAATAAAAATACATACTAAAAAATATCAGAGCTTTTCATGTCGCTAGTCCTTCTCCCTCATTTTTTTTTTTTTTTCATTTCTTTTCATAGAATTGATTTCGATATCATAACATAAATCGTATAATTTCTTGCTTTTTGTTTCAAAAAGTTAAAAGAGAAACTTTGACACAAATGAAACTTCAGATTAAATGCAAAATGTTGAAATGATGAAAACTATTTCAAAAAGGTATAATTTAAAAATTTGATACAGATTTAAAAATTACGATTGTTTCCCTTTTTTAAAAATAATAATTTAATACTTTTTCAAAATATAATTTATATATATATAATTTGTTATAATTTAAATCTTTTAATGTCTTGCTTCTTGTTTCAAAAAATTGAAACAGATATTTCTGTACAAATGAAATTTCTGATTAAATACGGAATGTTCAAATGATGGAAATTACTTCAAAATGCTACAAATTATTAGGAATTAAAATATTTAATACTTATTCAAGAATTATCGCTGTTGCTCTTTTTTTTTAATTAACTTAAAAAATATTTAGTTATTATATTCATTTTTTAAGCCTTTATATGTAGAACATTCAAAGGTAATTAAGAATAATCAAACTAAAAATTCATTAAGAATTCTTAATGAATTGAAAACATACATTTAAGAAAATCCAGCAATTTTGAAGAAAGTTAAAAATCTAAATTTCCCTTTCATAAAGAAAGTTAAAATCCCTCTATTTATATATATTTTTTCAGAATAATAATAATTTCGTGAAAATTATCTTTATTTTATTTAAAATTAGTATCTATACGGTGATTAAATGATAATGCTATATAAACTGTCACATTTTCTTAGCTGCTTTTAATTAATCAAAGCATTTTAATTAAAATGTATTGATATTTTTACATTCAATGTTTCTTGTCATATTAGAAAGCCCCCCTAAAAATAGAGGGCTTAATTTATTTGGTAAAATTATAAACTCTTTGCTGACCCATACACCTCTGTAATTGATATATGTTACTATAAAAGTTTTATATCAGTTTACAACCTATAGTACGAGTCTCTTATTCATTAACAGACGTATATGTCAACTTTCTAATTTAAAGTCTTTGAACCCATTTGTTTCGATGACTTTAATTAAATTTAAAATTAATTTGAAAGTTCAAATCAATTTTATCTTTTCAACACAAATGTTAAATTATGCATTATTTTTTTAGTAATTCTTTTTATTGCATTTATCCAAATACTGAATAAAAAAAAAGAACAATTATCTGGCATCGATAGGTTTAATTAATTTTTAAAAATTGCAATGAAAACGGACTCATATATCATTAAATAATTAAAAGATAAGAAAAAGAAATGAAAGCCACAAATTTCGCATTTTTTAAAGCATCCACAAATTATAATAACTTAAAAAGTATTAAATAAAAAGCCTTAAAATAATCATTAATATCTTATATAATATTGAATATTTACATTGTGAAGCATTACATCGAAAGGCGAATGCCCATATGGAAGTTCTATTTGTTCAAAATGCAAAACATTAACAAAAAAAAAGCAATCCGTACAGAGAGTTATCGGAAAGCAATGTGTTTTAATATTAATAAATTGATAATGATGATGATGTCAAGTTACAAAGAAAAGGGCGGGGGTGGAGTAGTTTCTGCGGGTAATGACACCTGAGCTTAAGAGGGCAGATGTCTGACTTCAAGCTCATATGAAGATGACATTCATACATTCACTTAGATAGCCCCTTTTTACAGGGGTTTCTTACCTCACAGATAGAGTACAGAGTAAAGAACAACCATCCCCGAATCAGGACTCAAACCCGAGACGTCCAGGTCATTGGGAAAATGCCCAACCCCCTAGGCCAAAACGCATTAAATTAAGTATTTTGCGGTATAATTGCGGTATTAGTAAGATTTTAAATTTCGCAAGAAAGAAAAATAAGCCAAGAATTTCAAAACTAACAAAACCGATGAGACCGTATTCAGTCGACCGACGAAAAACCGAATCCAAAAAGCATATTAAATCCTCACGCCAACCTCAAGCTCTCAGGTAAGAGACTGACTAACCATCTCTTAATCACGCTTTGATATTTTCCCACAACCATCTACCAATTAAACACTAAAAATAAAAAGAATTACAACACTAAAAAAAGAGCTCGGACAATAAACACTGTAACGGAAAAGAATCGGAAGACGAAAAAATAAGAAGAATTAAACACAACAATGGCTATGAGTCACCGATAGGTTTATCATTAGAGCTTTTTGTTATCTAACTACAACTCGTACAAAAAAAAAATCAACTACCAAAGAAAGAGGGGAAGACTGGAGAACTTTAATTAACTGCAGCAGCCATTGGAGGAAAGAAGGCAACCAGTCTTTTCAGGCCCTTGGGGTATATCGGGTCACACAGGCGCAAAGTTTTGGCTCATAAGGTCATTAGCGAAGTACCTGTCATGCAGTGTCCCGTTGAATAGTTAGGTAACGAAAAGTGTATCGAGTCGAGTTGCATTGCTTAATTAAAGGGAATTCTCGAGTCCACCAGGAAATGGATTGGTAAAAGAAAAAGACACAATACAGTTGTATGGATGGCATTGAATATTGGTAGAAGAGTATCAACATGAAGTGCCAAGTAAAGTTTGGTTCAATCACATGTAGAAGGTTGCATTCTTTCACATAAAATGCCGTTTTATATGTATATTACCTTTTTGCTTATGTATTAACTTAAGAAAAAAGCAATTAATTGTCATTTAAAACATGTATATTCTTATTATCCATTTGTTATATAGAAACAGAATAAGAACTAGATCAAATGTCTTTGAAAAATTTTCTTTTCAAGAGATATTGAATAAAATGTTCAATAAGTTTTTTTTTTTATTTAAAAAATTATTTAAAATGTTAAATTTTGCACTGAACGATTATTTATTTCTGCAATACTCTCATGTTTGGGTTTTAAAAAACATTGCACTCTTTAATAATTCGTTAATACAATATTATAATAATTGATTGTAAATTATTTTTTGAATTGAGTTTTCTTTAAAAATTCAAAATTAAACAATTGAAAATTTACTTAAATAAATCTTATTATACGTTTGTTTGAGAGAAATAGAATGAGCAGTGGATCAAATGTTTAAAAAGTTTTAATGAGATACTAAATAAGTGTTAAAAGTATTTTACTCAAAAAAAACTTTAAAATGATAAATCTTGAAATGAACTTTTATTCATACTCGCATTATTAACACCTTTTGCTTCTTTAAAGCAAAAAATGTTGAATTATTTAATAACTGGTTAATGAATTGTAACAATAATTGATCATTATTTTGGAATTGCGTTTACGATAAGAATTTTAAAATTAAACAATTAAAGATTCATTTAATTAATTGTAATAAAATTAAACTAAATTAATTTTTTAGTCTTCTTTCCTTATACTTATTTTAATAGAATAAGAAGAAAACAAACTTTATTTATACTTTATTAAAGAAAAAACTATGTAATTCATAAATATCTTAACGATCGATGAATAAAATAGCTAAACACGATGACGCAACACTTTTCACACGAGTCAATTTCTTCGCAAATTTTATATTGTAATTCCTTTGTTGATTGCTTGATTCTTTTATTTTATCACATCACCACAAGTGTGATACAGGAAGGAATAAAAAATACTACAGGGGTGTTCAAAGAAATGCAAATACATTTTTCTATTTAATGGGCAAAGAATAAAAGAATTTTATTTCCTTGAATGTTATTTTTGCCCAAATTTAAAAGAACATTTTTGAGATGATTTCCTTTCAATCCAAAAAAAGAATTGCCGTTCAATTGTGTGTATATCTGTGTGTGTGCGTTTTCCAAATTTATGTTTTAAAAAATAAATACATTTAAAATATTCAAGTAAAAAATATTTAAATACAAACTCATTTTGTTACACCAAAAATGAAAAGAGATTTTTTGTAATACAATTTCATTTTTTAAAAAAAATAAGCACATATCAGCCTTTTAACCTCGGTCTCTACAAAATAAATATAAATAACTAATGTATCATTTCTAATTTTTTCATTTCTATGTAAATTTATTTCAATTGCACAGAATATATATATCCGTACTATTATCCAAATTTAACCCATTTCGAAGTCATAATAAATTGAAATCCTTTAAATAAAACACCAAAATGCCAACTCAAGCAAAAAATAAAAATTTGCAAACACAAAATGCATACTTACAAATCATTGAAAATTTTTTTCTTTCATAATTCGTGCACCTTTCAAATGTTAATTTCATTATAATTCTGTTCCAGAGACGTAAAAAAGCATTCAAAATTTAATAGTTTTGGGATACATAAAAATAAATGGCATAAAATATTATCTATTGCAATATATTTTCCTGAATTTGTTAAATAATTCTTTAAATATAAGGAACATCATTTGAAAACATAATATGAGGGGAAAAAATCATAAATAAGTTGAAATAAAAAATTTCAAAAAAGTGCTTTAAAAAAAAAAAAAAAAAAAACAAGCTTTAAAAAAAAGAAGAAAAAACTGGGGAGGATTAAAGTAGGCTAACAAAATGAAAGAGAAAAGCACAATGTTTTACGCATATATGAAAACAACCACCATGAAATAGGAAGGCGTGATTTCAAGTATCAAGTTTTATGCAAATCAAATAAACTTTCTGAAGCGTGGGTCTCAGAGTGAAATGAAAAACAAATCAAAGTGAGTTAGTTTTTATGAAATTAAATAAACGTCCAAGTAAGCACTTGAAAAGAGATTTCCTTTAAAATTTTCTGATAGGATTTGCAGTGACAGTACGGTATGAAATATTTAATAAATAAATAGAAAGAAATGATATTTTTTGAAAGTTCGACGGCTCAGATACAGAAGCATTTTATTTACTTTTATGGATACATTGTAAAAGAAGGTAAATAAAGCAGAAGTTAAATTAAATTTCAAGGTTTGCTTCCAAAATAAGCTCGGAAAATAATTTATTTATTTTAGAAGTTTGTGAAATTTTTAGTTAACCTCTGTAGACATTTCTGATTTTAAAAATAATTTTTATCAATAAAAAAATATTTAGCTGAAAGATTGTAAATTTATTTTGAGTTTTCTATATTAATTTGTTCCAAACTAAGTAAAAAGTTATTGACTTTTAATAACTAAAGAATGAATTCTTCAAAGACAGTCAACTTATAAATATGATTTTTGAATTGTTGGTATGGTTTGTGATTTATTTATTTCAATTTCCATACTAACTTTTGTAATAAAATAATTTTATATTAATCATTATTATTGCATTGCAGTTTTTCAAAATTGCATTATTGTACAGTTTAGGAATTTCATAATTTTACACAGTCAAACATTTATGTTAGTAACAAAATCATAAAATATATACTTCTAAATATAAATATTCAATTATCAGTCATTTAAAAAGTAATATATTTTAACCAGCAAAGTACATCATTTTCGCTAACCTTTAGAGACATTCTGGTTTTAAAAATAATTTATTTATATTTAAAAAATAATTAGCTAAAAGCATTTAAATTCATTTTAAAATTTTTATGATGATTTGTTCAAAAGTACAAAAAAAAAAGATATCGACTTTTAAAACAAAAGAATGGATTCTTCAAAGACAATCACATTATAAATCTTATTTTTGAATCTTAGGTATGGTTTCAGATTTATTTATTTATTTACTAACTGGTACCCAGCACGCTGTTGCTGCCGCCAACAAATAGAATATTAAGTGCAATAAATCAAAAATTTAGCAATGTTTTCTTTCTTCAATGTATTCTTTCAGAATGGTAATAAAAGAAACTATTTATTGTACCTCATGATTCCTTTAATATTCGTTCAGAGTTCTCCAATTTAATTTTAGAAAATATGATTTAAATTAATTAAACATAGAAAACATATTTATACCACAAAATCGTCAATATATTTGAAAAGATAATTTTTGAAAATTAAGATGATGCAGAACTTTTATTAAATTATTTATAATTATTAAATAAAATTATTTACAATTATTTTGGTGGTTACATCGAAAAAAGCTAAAATTTAATTAAAACTTAAACATCCCCAGGGTTGGTCACCCCAAAAGTTTCTCGCATAATCTGTAATAAAGTTGTTACCTCTGAGAATAACTTGCATGACATTTGCGTACTATAGCTACAAAATATTAACCTTTAACTTGGATTTGGTATTTCTCAGAATCTATTGTCACCTCGTCGAGTTAGTTGGAGATTAATCCTTAGTAAATAGATGCTTAGTAACAGATTTTTTTAAATTTTAGATAATTTTATTATAAATTACCATCCCGTAGGTATAAGCAATAAACTGATAAATTTTCATCGCAATCGGAGGAACGGTTTAAGAAGGCATAAGAGACATACAGACAAACATTCATTGTTAATTATATAGATTTCAAATTCCATAATAGCCATAATAAAAATTTCAAATTCCATAATAAAATAATCGTATAGTAATTTTATAGCAATCGGTATTTATTGCTTTACAAACTTTCATAGATACATTATTGGAAAGTTTCGGAATTTCGGAATTTTACACGAACAAAAAATAACCTTAGTAATAAAATCACAAAGTATACACTTCTAAATACAAACACTCAAATTAGCAGTTGTATAAAAGGTAATAATATCTTCTAGCCAGCGCAATACTTCATTTTGACAGCATAAATATGTGTGTATTTCCTGTTGAGTTCATTCATGAAATTTCAATTTGAATAAAAAACAATAGCTCTACTTATTCAAGGCGAGGTATGAAAATTACAGAGCTTTTGAAATCGTAAAATATTTTGAGGGTTGAAAAACTAAGCAAATATGTAAATTGCAAGCATTTTTTTTGGGGGGGGGGGGAGAAACAATTGCTTATTTTGGGTTGAAAGAAGTGTTTAGAATAAATTGAGGATATTTATATTTTTTTCACTTATTAAATAAACACACACATATACAAGATGGCAACATACACACACACACACACATAAATATATATATATTGAAATTCCTTTTGTCTGTTCCTCATAGTTTCGACAGGTAATGACTCTTACACCACTATGCCTCACAACCTTTCTTGTTTTCTTTTATAGCCTGGATTTTTTTTTTTTAAACTATTCAAATATATAGAAAAGAAGTGAATTTTTTATCGTTCAGTTAATACTTAATATTAAATTTAATCAATGAAAATAATTTTTAAGCAGTAAATTTCAAATTGTGCTCTTTCATGTAATTAGTAAAATTCTTCTTCAACTTACAATTAACAATATTTCATTATAAGAAATGAAGATTAAAAGCGAAAGAAAGCAATTTTATAAAAACATGAATAAGTTATTTAAAACAATTAAGTAATGAAAACATATTAAATAGTCTACAATTTTAAAAATATCATTAAAATCATTTACTATAAATCATGAATTAAAATGAGCATACAATTTTTTCAATTAATTTAAATTTATAATAAAGAATAAGATTTGCAACGCTGCTTCGAAGTTACTCAGCTTGTGAAACAATGCTATTTGAAACCGTAATCTTAAATGAAATTGAAAACAAGCACTTAAAGGCAGTTTATTGTTAAAATTTTAAAGAAACATCAAGAACAATGAAACCAGTGAACCATTCATTGTATTTTACTAATATAAGCAGTTGTATATACAGATACGTGCATAAAGGTTATTTTCAATTATATAAAGTTCCATTTAAAGAAGTTGAAATAGTAACAAATAATAGAAATCACAATGAAACGAAGTTCAGAGTCAGTTTAGTTACAATGGCATTAAAATTTGTTTCAACCAACTAGACTTTAAAAATGCTATTTTCGACATTATTTTGAGAAACGTTTCCACAACGCCAAAAACAAAAGATCTGAACGAAATGCAAGGATTTCGATTAAATGTAAAGATCACTTTTCAACTTTATTTGCACAATCAACATCAATTTTGTTTACTCAGGCAATGTTATTCCGAACGATTCCATTCCATTAAATTCAACAGGAAAAACAATTAACAAACACAAGGAATTCACCGTACACAAATGAAAAGGGATTATACTTGTTGAATTCCTTTACATAAAACGAACATTACCTATTTCTGCGACTTCCAATAACGATGGCATATCTAATTCATTGAGATCTTTTAGTCTCTCCAAGACATTGTGGCGCTTGCACATTTCTATTAAAGGCTTAATGGAAAATTTTGTATCAAATATCCAATAAAGCCAGCCAGAAAAGTAATTGTTTGGCAACAAAATATGCAATACATCAGAGAAATCCTCTTACTGAAGAAGCATCAAAATAAGGAAAAAAAAAACATTTTGGAGACATAGAATTTTAAAAGGCAGAAAGAAATAAAATGGAATATTTCCCAAAGATGGAAGGAACGAAAAGGTCCTTTAAGGTTCTGGAACAACTGCGGCATGTGTTCTGGGACGGGCATGATTTCTTTTTGGGTTGTAATGCGTTTCTGATGAGGCTCTTATGTTCAACTTAAAAGAACCTCACTTAAACATGGATGTCTGGTGTAACCTATATCGGCCGCCCTGAATTTTGCATCGATAATGATAATTATTTTTCGATGTTTCAGAGGCTGTCCTGTTTTTAAACGTTTTCTTCTTCAAGAATAATTTTGCCGTTCAGAACTTTTGTAATGAAAACTGTAACAATTATTGGATGCATTAAAAATATGATATGGAAGCATAATTTGCAACATTTAATACAAGAAGATATCGAAATATCATAAAAGAGATTAATATTTTTAAAACTTCATATCGATTTTTACATCATTTTTCATATTAAAAAAACTATTTCTATTTATTTTTAATCCATGCTACGTAGAAATGCTAAATCTGTGCTAAATTTTAAGCCTCCAATTGTAATTTGATGATGTGCGCTTTTATTTTAAATTAGAAATGTTACTCTGAATAAACCTCTAGATGTAATTAAACTTGCGCTTTAATTTCAAATTAAAAATAATAACTGTTAATGGAACTTTAAGTTAATGAACATCTAGATGTAATGAATAAACCTCTAGATGTGATTAAACTTGCGCTTTTGTTTTAAATTACAAATGAATTTGCATAAAATGAATATCTTGGAATTTTTTTCAAATCATGGTTTATTCAATCTTTTTTCATTCGAGATACTGGAATGGAAAATAAATATAAGAAATAAGTATTAATTAAAAACAAATAAAGGAAAATTTAATTTAAATTAATTATTCATCATATTTTAATGATTTTTTTCATTTAATATCCTTTTCTTATATTTTCTAATGTATTTCTATTCATTTTTACAAAAGTCATGATATACAATTTACAAAGTTTCCCTCAATATGGTTTTGAGAAAACTAGTTATTTATTAAAAAGTATATTTAATGTTATTTTAAAAGCCGCTATAAAATCAATATATTTTTTTTACCGATTTCAATGTACACAGCAAAAAAATAACCTTTTTTTTAAATATTTTCTCACCAATTCTTCAATCTTCAAGATATATATGCCATTCACTCACCTAAAAAAAGAAAATCATATTAAAGCATGATATATTTGCTCAGTAAAAAAATTGAAATATTGTTTTCACTAAATAGAAATATAATATCGAATTCAAAAAATATAGAAATATACAATACTGAAAAGCACTTTTTTATGTTTTATAGTAATATTAGAAATAATCTCCAATGCTTCTAATTTTTTCCTTAAATTAAAAAGTAAAATGTAGTACAATAATTTCATTTTATAACAAAACTTGAAAAATCATGAGAAACAAAACCCCATTTAAACTCTTTTTTAAGACAAACTTTTTTTTTCCGCTACTGACATTCTAAAAATATATTATGCACCTGCGCGTGTTAAAACAACAAAATAAAACTTCAATAGAATTATGCTAAACATGAAACTAATTGACAATTACGAAAGGAAAGATTGGAATAAAACAAACCAAAACTTTAAGATTTCTAATGTAATCAGTTGCAACAAAATGAAGCGAACTCGAACGTGAGCAGTTATCGAAGCAACTGAACATCGTATCAAAGATTTAAAATTGAGAAGTGACATCAACATCTCTTAGATTTGCACAGTTGAATGAAATATGGGGATTTTACAATTTTATTATTTCACACTGATATCCAAAAAAAAATTTTTTTAAAAATGAGGAAATTTAATTTAATTTTTTTTTCTTGAGTGCTTGTATTTTAGTAAATTAAAGTAATATTTCGATGTCATTTTAAAGAAATTGAATGGATCACGCTAATAAAATATTAAAATTTATATCGTACTTAGAAGACAATAATGATTTATTTTGTTTTAACATAATGTTTTGCTATTTCTTCAAATTCATTAGCATTCTTATTTCTTGTATCTGAAGCGGGAATTATTTTATACGACATTAAAATCTGGAGAAATTTTAAGAGTGTTTTGTTAAAAATCGCTGCAATTTTTTAAGCATCGAAAAAGCAAAATCACATCTTCGTATTTCTAAGCACAATACTCTTACAATAGGATCAAGATTTAAAAAGATGTCTACATAATTATACCATACTGTGGAAGAAGTTATTATTATTTCTTTCAATTATTTTTATTAAAAAAATATGTATTATTTATTTGTCAACATATAATGTGAATTTTTTTAACAATAAATCAAATTTTGTAAAAAGAAAACGTTTATGGGAAAAGAAGACAATCAAGAGGATAGCATTATTAGGTATAAAATGGGTTTATTACAAAAATCAAATAATGTTCCCCATCAGTTTTTCCATTCCGCCACCACTCCTTTCAAAAATTTGAATTACTTCGTCTCAAAGCCCGCCAATTCATATAATCTATTTAAAGAACCCTCCCACCAATTTCAAGCTGTGCAAAACAACTCATTGTTACTCAAGACTTGACAGAATCTGCATATCCTAAAAATACGCATCATAAAAAAAAAGCCTGCTAAGCTGAAATCACAGTTTATATTCTAGACCCTACTTATCACAAATACTAGAAATGAAACTGTCGAATGCACCTGCTGGATTCAACGATACGTCGCAATCTATTTTTATCACAAGACCACCCTCAGAGAACAGAAACCAACCTCCCATAAGAGGGTTTATATGATCTGCGACCCCCTTTGCAATGCTTACAGAACATCCTTTCAAAACTCAAAGGCTTCCCCACGGATCCATCCTTATCCTTCTTGTAAAAATCTCTCAGCAAAAACATCAATTTCAGCAATTTATGGATTGAACATTCAAGGAAGCAAATCCTTCTTTTCAGCTAAATAATCTATTCGTATAAATGTATACGGAGAAAAGCATACACAAATTGTGGAACAAAGAAGGATATAAATTGATACGACTGATCCATATGTTCCTTTTACAAGCTGCTGACAGATGCATTGAGTGTGGTCTTCTGTGGGAACCTTTTGTCGTACCCAAAGTGATTCGAGTTGTGTAGGGAAATTTATGCAAAGTAAGAGGTCTTAGGAGGGCAGGCCGGGAAAAGGAGAACAGGGAAAGCAAAGTGGTGATGCTCTGAATTGGGTATACGGGAATTTCGTTTTCGAGTTCTCAGTTCAGAATGACAGAGAACACTTATGCCGCTTTATTTTGGGTTGGATAAATTAAAATGGACGTTTGTGAAGTTCAGCTTGTAAAGAACAGAAAAATATGTATTCCTCAAGAATGCATCAAACAGAAGAAGTTCTATTTTTTCTCCCAGCTTCTTTCTTTTTCGTCAAAGTATATTATTTTGATAACTTACGAAAAGATTTCAGAAGTACAATTTTAGATATAAGTCTTAGTAAACATTCAAAAGATTGTTGGTGAAGAGTTTGTTTGCTATTTATAAATAGTATTTTCTGTTTAGGGAGTGTCTATTATTTTAATTCATTTCAAAATCCATAAAATGAATCAATTCATCACGTGTATACATTATTTAACTCAAAAATAACATTCAGTATTTACATTATCCTTTACATAATAAGTAAGCACTATTATATTGAAATAAAATATTTAATCAAAACTTTACTTATAGAAACATTTGTTGTTGTTTTTAATTTTTCGTCAAGTAAAAACATGATGATGTTTTGGTTTAAGGTTTTTGAAGTCCCAAAATTCATGGCAAAAAAAATTGTTGAAGCTTCAAAATGCATAGGCAAGAAATTGGAGGTTCATCGATTTTGAGACATCAATTTTTCGCTTCGTTATTAGAAAATAATGCAGATGATTTTCACATTTGGCGATTTATCGCCAACTAAAGTTACAATCTGATTTCTAAAGTTACAATCTGATTATTCACTCTCTGAGCTCTTACGAGCTGTAGTAATTAACTTAAGTCATTAAGTAGTTTAAACTGGTTTTAAACAATCACGAGACTATAAGATTACGCATGCATCGAGATACTTAATAAAAAAATGTTTTTTTCTTTTCTTTTTTTTTTTCCATCTTAAAATCGGTTGAGCTTCAAAACTTGGTTTGCCAGCTAGAAATATTGTTAATGAAAGGTTAAAAAATTTCGTATACATATATGTGTTCATATTTTAACATCATTTAAATCCAGATTAATTTCTAAAGTTTTATCTTAATTTAGCCCATAATAACTCCATTCTAAAAATATTTTCTTATTTCCTGATCCGATTTCACTTTATCTAAGTAATTAATTCTAGAAAAGCTTGGTAAAATTGTTTCGTCAGCGTTTCCCATGCTTGCGAATGATTGATAAACTTTGCTGGCCTAAATAAATTGCTTTTAAAAAATATCCCTGCATTTCTCCTACTTTGAGATTGACATGCAGATATCCCTATGAGAATTTTAATAATATGTTGTCACAGCAAATAATATTTTTCCTATCAAAATATGGTATATAAGACGAGGGGAAATTAATTTCTGCCTTTATGGCCACTTCGTGCCGCTTGTAAACGGCAGTCTCTCGAAAGAGAATAAAGCGAACTTAAAGTCGTCTTCAATGACTTAGATTAATTAAGCTATATAATGATTTAAAAAATAATAATGTTCTCACATGATAACTTGAAATTTGCGATCTTAGATCTCTTCCCCCTTTCCCAATGATTATACGCTTAAAGTGATATTTTTGAAAACTACGAACTTAAATTTGTGAAACCTTTCAGGGGCGGAGGGGCGTTGTAAATGAAAAGTGTATAAAAAAATTGATTTCAAAACCTAAAAATCTTTATATTGAAATTTAACTGATCTATTGTGAGCAAAATTATTATTTAAAGTAATTCATAGGTGCGATAGTATATTGTAAGAAAGATCTTAACACATTCTCATTTCTATAACTTAATATAAAATTGAGAATATAATTAAGCATTCTAGAAGCAAAATCTTAAAATCTTAGAATGCAAAAGCATCATTGTAAGAAATATGCTAGAAAGAAAGATATTCGATTCTTTATATAGGGTTAATTTTTTTCATGGAGTGTTTTATAAATGAAATTAATATTCTAAAATTCAAAATTTAATCAATAAGACCTGCTAGGCAATATTTCGCGAAGTTATAACATAAAACAAAATGAAAATTAAACTAACATTTGTAATCTTTTCGTAACATTTTTCATGCTTTTATTTTTAATACTCAACAAAAACTTAATTACAGAGGCCAAATGAAGCGATATCTCGCCAAATCCACCGCACATCATTCATCATAAGAATTCCGCCAGAAATAAAATCAGTGAGAGGTTGAGACAACTCAAGAAACTACGAAGGTTGTAGATGTTTTCACAGCCACATGTTGGGGCAGTAACCGTTGTCCGACCCCACCATGTGGGAGCCATCTGGAAGTACAACCTCCCACGATTTCTACTTCCCGATTGGACCAGATCAGCCGAGTCCCCTACAAGGAAAAAGACACCTCCCGGGAGGAAAAACTACTGTGGATTCTTACCTCTTGCTCTTATCTTGAGCGGGGTATAAATGTTTGCAACTTTTGATGGACGGTTGGCGGATTGGCGGGGGTCTGGTTTCAAAACTTTCCCGCTAAACATACACAGCCGTTGAAAAGAAGGGATGATAAATATTTTCAATGTCCCCCTCTCCTTGTCAGCGAGAGAGACACAACAGAAGATAACTGAATTTCACAGATTCAAAAACCTAACAATTCCGATGTGTGCGCATGTTATTTGCTTTGGATTATTTCACAGTTTAAGATAATATGGCCGAATATTTTTGATAAGATATAGACTAAGCTTTTGTCGATAATTAATGTTAATGTAATGTTTTTCAAATCTGCTGTAAAACCATGCGTATCAAATGACAATCACTTAAAAGTAATAAAAAAACTGCAGAAAGTCTTCATAAAGTAAATCATCTGCATAAAGTAAATTTATGTTAAACTTAATTATGATTAAAATGATGATAAAAAATTTTCAGAATAATAAAGACTCATATTTTCGTTCTTCGATTTACCGATTACAAATAACAGAAAATTTGAAGTTATTTAATGTGATAATAATAAAGAACATGCAACTAATAACAAAATAAATCAACGAAATGCAATTTAACTATTTAAAAGTAACTGACATTTTAAGCAATACTTTCAGAAACAGAAATTCAAAGTTATATCAAAAATATTTAAGTTTACTTTATAAATAACATTATGATAAAAATTACTTCGAAGTAATATTTTTACATAAATTTTATTCCTCGACATGCAAAATGAAAACAATCAATGGCAATTAAATAAAAAAAATAGCATGTTTGTTTGAAAAAATTTAAAAATCAAAAATGAGAAATTAGAATTAATTGAAAAATGCTTAAAATTCTAATTTTGAATAAACGAAAATTCTAATTTTCGTTTATTCAATTTTCAGTTTTAAATATGAATATAAGATAAATCAATACTTTCTAAAACAATAATAATAAATCTTTTATATAATTTATTTTATTTTATTTTTAAAAAAATAAAGCGATTTTGAAATATTGCTTTTGCATGATTTGTATTAATCAGCATGCAAGATGGAGACAATCAATTGCAGTTAAAACAACGATAATATGTGTTTCAGATATTTGAAACCAAACAACGAAAACTAGAATAGAAAAATGAGATCGTTTATTCTATTTTCGGTTTTAATAATGAACATAAGATAAATCAATAATTTTTTTAAAAATATTAGTAATAAAGGTTTTATATAATTAATTAAATTTATTTTTTAAATCTATTCACAATCTGAAATAAATAAGAAAAATCTCAGTAATTCAATTTCTTGATTTTATTGAATATGAAAAAGCGACACTATTTATGTATTTCTCTTTTTTATTTCATTTTTTTAATGGAAAAACATATCATTATTGCCTTATCAGACATAATTATTAATTTTCTAATGAAAAAAATCATTTCTTGTTGCAATGATTTTTTTAAAGAACTTATTACTGTCATCAAACATTGGTTAACTTATTTAAATACATTAATGGGTTCACGTATTTCATTATCTAATTAAGCCTTGTTTACGTCTTTCTTGGATAAAGCATTAATTAGTACTTCCATGAAATTTTCATTTTTAAATAATCTGCTCAATATACTAATTCCAACTGATTAATATGTTTAATTTTTTTATATGTATTATCTTCATGCGTTCGCAAATTTATCGACAGTTTATTCTTTTGATTTATGTAAATATCTTAGCAGCTTACTGAAATTTTGTTATGAATAAATAAAGATAACAGGTGCTATTATGCGCATAAAAACAACATAATTTTTTAACTGACCACTTTTCCAATAGTCTGCGAAATAATAGTCAGCGAAATTTTGCTCATTCTTTAAACCATAAAAGAATGAGCCAAATTTCTTTATTTCAGGTAATGACATTTTGAGCTATCGTTTTGATTTGTATATGTTAAGTGCAGATTGATAGACATCTCATTAATGGATGCAGTTCAAAATTCGATGGAAATTAATTTAGAATGGTTGACAATTAGGGCGCATAGACTGCATATAAACTTTAATTTTTCTATTCCATTGGATATTTAAATTATTGTGTCCTTGGACGAAGCAAAATAATTGTTTCCGAATTGAAGATAAATCTAAAAATCAGAAAAAATCATTAAGATTTTTATCTGGTGATTCGTTGTCCAAAGTTATTGAATATCGCCAAATATAATATATAAATTTTGTATAAGCAAGTTTTAAAAAATATTAATAAGTAGAAAAGATAGAAAAAAATTAAATTTTAGACAAATATTTTTCAAAATATATTTTGAAAATTGCATTTAAGAAAGTGCCCCAAAATAAACTATATACAAAGGATCCTTCCGTAAAAATCAAATTTCACATAATTTTCTGCTAAGAAAAAAAAATGAAGTTCCCTTTATTTTTTCCGACCGTATCTCCGACAAACCCACGTGTTTCACCAAGGAAAAGAAAAAGGGACATAAAAGGGAAAAAAATTACTCTACCTCTAGAATTTTAAAACGAAATCCTAAAACTTCAAACCGAATTTGTCTGAAACAGATATCTTCTTTAGATAAAAAGAAAGAAAAGAACTTTCCCATCCTTTGAAAAAAAAAAACACTTTGGGGACCAGAAGAAAAAAAAAAGTTGGCTCACACAACCATATTCACCATTCCTAGATCACCCTTACCCTTCAGCCCGCTTAGAAAACCATAAAGAAGGAAACCCAGAAAGTGCTGTCATTTTCAGGAAAATAGGAAAGACTGTAATAACACCTCTGGAAGAAACAAACACAAAACAGTCCATTCCAAACTGCAACAAAAAAAAATACCCTTCTGAGCAGAAGTGCCGCACTATTCTGAGGGATTTCCGAGAACTCTTTACAAAGAGTACTTTTCCAAAAGTACGTTGAAGTTTCCTGAAACTTTTTGTCTGGAGGTGGCATAAAAATAAATAGGGGAGATAAAAGACTTTTGTTCTAAGCTTTTTGAAGTGTGACCAATGACTGACCACGCGAGCACCAATCATTTATTGATATCGCTACTAGAACAGAAACACGTTTAAAGTGGGTTGGAAACACACTTAAAGTAAAATCTGAGGGAGATCCTTTGTTTCACGTCAATTCAACAGAAACATGATTCTAAAGTGTTTCTCTGTGACAAAAGAGAGAATAAATAACTTTCAGTCCACTCCACTCAAGGTTTGTCCAACAACAAAAGGTAATTGATACACCCCAACAATCTTATTTAACAATTTTAAGATCCATTCATTCTTTTTGAAACAACAAAAATTATACTTAAGGAAACAATCAATTTTA
>JAPMOQ010023670.1:30916-97004 GCA_026543055.1 Argiope trifasciata
TATATATATATATATATATATATATATATATATATATATATATATATTCTAAAAATACAACTTGACACATTTTTATTTTAACTACTAAAAATACTGTAATATTAAACTTTTAAATAACTACAGAATTACATGATTCAACTTAGTGTGAATAAAAATTTAAGAATACTACGAATAGTACAGAATTAATGCGAATTCAAATATATTAATAACAATTTTAGTAATTCGTATTAAATTCTGGGACCTTAAATTATAAATGAAAATTTTAATTAGTGTATTATGTAAATTCTAGCACCTTAATTGTAGTTCAACATAATAATTCTAAATAAATTTTGCAAGTTATAATTTTCGTATTCAAATTATAATCATAAAATACGTGAACGAACCCTCACTTGAGAACATTCATGAAAAATTTGTTCAAAAATATCAATCAATTAATAAATTTCAAGGCATTTGTCAAATGAAATAAATCCACTTTATAATATGTATGCTATTCTTGCTTTTAGATTTAATATTAATTTATGTAATCTAAGCCCAAAGTATCGCATATAATTGCGATAAATTCTTTTCAAATATTTTTCTTAAATAAGAAAAACCTGACAAAATAAATAGATCGTAAAATCGTGTGGCATTAGTCAGTCTTTAAAGGAACCCGATGTTATAAATAAAATACCTATCCTATCAGTTCTTATCAACCGTTTATATGTGATTTCTGTTTAAAATTACTTAAATCGCAACCCTTAATTTTTGGAACTGCAACATATTTCCATTTATTAACACATTTTTGACAGCTTATGAATTTAATGCTGTCTACGGTGAAAAGAGAAACAGTAGCTGTGCTTTCTATATAATGACCATTTATCAAAAAAAAAATCTATCGCAATCGTCTGCTGATTTGTTAAAACTTTACCAAACAGGTTTGTGAACGAAATTCGTAAAGAGAATTAATTAATTCAGAAAAAAAATAATAAGCTGCATTTCTTAAGCACAAAATTTTTCAAAGCTTATACTTTATTTATAAATAACAGTGCTTCAGTTGGCAGAGAGATCTTTAATTTGGCGATTAAAAAAAAAATCTCTTATTGGTATAAAAACTGTAAAAAATAGTGAGAACATTACTCTGTTATCAATACTTTATTGCCAATATTTCACCAATTAAATTTCAAATACAATTTCAATAATAAATCGAAAAACATTATTGTAACTTTTATACTATCGCGCTTAAATGAAATATTTTTTTTTTCCATTACTATAATAATATTGCTTTGTAATATTCTGGACAAGGGTGGGATTCTCGTTAAATAATAAATATATTTTTCTCTTTCGTGATTAATTAAAAGTTCAATTTTGTCCAGTTTTGTTTTTTATTTTTATTTTTTAATTACCCTACCGGAGAATGATAGATATCGCACAGCAAGCCAGAAAGGAGAGGGGAAAAAGTGTGGAAATATATTCTGAACTTGTATATCTTCAAACGGGAATGTTATCAAAATTCAGTTAATCTAACGGTTATTTTAATTGTGATGTCCATGTGCAAGTGGACAGTCACAATTTGAGAAATTAAACATTGAGAAGTGGGGAAAGCCTAAACTTTACGAATAGTGGAAGTTAGAATGAAGTTTCAATTAAAATTTCTAGGAAATAATTTATTTTAAGATTGTGGATAAGCTGAATTGCTTTTTTTTCTTTTTTGAAAACAAAAGCAAAAAGCTAATGAAAATAAAAAGCATTTATCATTTATCTTGATTTCTTTGACACTACTTTAAAGGGCATAAAGTTTGAAAAATAACATTGGACAAGCTCATTCAAAAAATCAATAACATCTCAATCAATTAACCAGTTTAAAAGCTGAAGCATTTGCCCAATTTAAAATCCATTAGTGAGTAGCTAATTTGCATGACCAATAACTTTTAGAACAAGATAAGACAATTGGTTTAGCTTGACTAATTGACCGACTTAGCTATCTTAATTTGGTAAATCATTTGGCTTAGTAACTTTCGTTTAGTTTTAGTCAATTGATTTAGTGATTGAAATAACAATTATTTCGAACTTCAGCTATTAACATTTAATATAATTTTTTTTCTTTTTAGGGACAATTTGTATAGTTTGAAAAAGAATTTTAGAGAGTAAAATGATGTTTTTTAAAAACACAAAAAACATGTAATTTATTGCTGTAAGCACTTGTAACAGTAAATGGCAAGAATTGTTTACTGTTTAAAAACTTTTAAAAATTACGAAGCAAAAGTTAGAGGATATATACAAGGCGTCTGAGCATCCTATTTATGATATATTGATTATCCTTAATAATTTATAAAAAGTTTTAATTATTTTATTGCTTCCAATTTCTTTCAGTTTTCGTTTGATTTTGTCAACCCCCCTCCATCCTGTAGTTAGATTATCTGATCTTTTGTCCGAGTTCTAGAACGCCAATGTTGGGAATCGGAATGAGTTCTGTAGGGGGTCTTATGCAACCCTTCTCAATCTTCCCTCCCTTCCCTAATTTTTAAAATCTAAATATATTCTATTGCCATTAAGCTGTATATAAACAGCTTTCAACTGACAAAATATTACGGTAAATAGCAACAAAACAGTTTATTGTGGATAATTTTTAGGGAGTTGGTCTCAGTATCTCTTGAATTAAAATATTAAATTTCAAACTAATTTTACTTTACCAAAATGCTCAAGAAATGTTTTGACATAGTATAAATTCCCCAATAAAATTTCCCTGATATATTGACTTCGAACTTAATCAGTCATTTCTATAAAATTAGACAGTTTAATAAGTAAGCGATCTTGAAAGTAAGAAAAAAATATCTTTAATGGTCTGGAACTCAAATTTTATTTGATTTTCTTAAAAATAAGATCAAATATATGGTTCTTAGTTCTTTTAAAACGAATAAAACCATATAAAATACAGGAAAAATAAATGGAGACTTCCCCACCCTCAATTGCCACTTACCAACCATAAAATAAGGTACTCTCTAATAACATACACATATTGTACAGTATTGTTTGACATTAAACAATATTCACAATATTGATTAATGTAATATTGTACAATATTGTGCTACTTCGCCAATTTGCATATCAAGTTTTATAATTTCAGAATGAAATTCCAAAAATTTGGTAATTTTCTAAGGGAATCTACTAATATGAATGTCATCAGTGAACCCTGAATTTAATTCTCAGTGATTATCCAACTTTTTCATGTGTAAATGCTCACATAATAGTCTCAACCACAAATTTGTATCTCTGCCTCTATAAGAACCAATATTGGTAAAAGTGAGTGGCATTAGTTCCTCATGTCGTCACAAAAAAAAAAATGGTTTTAGTTTGGAAATCATCATCTAATCCCTCATATTTAGAACAGTATTTTTTTTTTTTTTGAATCATGGGAAGTATGGGTTACATCAAATTCATCAACCCTTGTATAAATCAAGTTCGAATAAATTTTGTCTCGCCTTTTCAATAAGACAGAAACTTAGATGCTCAAGTTTCGTATATTAAATAAAATGACGTGTCTTGATTTATTAATTAATTACTTAATCAAGTTTAATTTATCTAATAAGCTAAATTAATCAATTTTCATAATCCAATCTCAATCCTTAAAGTATTTTAATGTTCTATGACTAGAAAGAAAACGACCTAAAGGTTTAACTCCAAAGGATTAACTTCAAAATGCAGGAAAATAATTATGAAGACTGATAGATTTAATTTCTATGAACAATAACACGTATTATAAAATTTTCATATAAAAATTCATCTCATTTCCAAGAGTAGAACATCGATGTTTTACAAGTGAGAATGAAATCAAAATTACCTCTGTGAAATAAGCCATTGAGAGTATTCTAAATTTCTTGCTCATAAAAAAATGCTACACTCAACATCTATTGATTGACAATACATCTTCAAAGCACTTAGCAGATCAAAATCTTATCAATAACATCAAATTACAATCTCATGGAACACCAGCTTGTTGATAGAGACGTAATGATAAAGGTAATAATTCATCAAAAATGTGAAAGAACAAGCAGTGATAGAAATTTGATAGGTCACAGAAGACGGAGATCAACTGATACGAGGATCTCTGGACGATTTTTTTTATTCATCTGTAAAAATAGTAGAGACGGAAGGCGAAAAAGAGAAAAAAAAATTAAATAAAAAGAAATCCAAGAGGGAGAAAAAAAGGAGATGTATGAATGGAAGAGGGAAAAAAGGGAAAAAATGGTGAAGATTCCAGGATGATATCTGTATGCCATATGTTCCCCAACATCAAGAAACTGTAAAAGTATTTCTTTCTTCGAATAGTCACATATAAACACTCGGCGCGGAATTCTGTTTGTCAATCCAGATTTTGCCGCCCGGACCTCTTTTTTTATCATCTTCCATACTCTACTTTTTTTGACATCAGGGGAGGGTGCATTAGAGAATATACTGTGCGAAACTTCAGAGGAAAAGTGAAGTAAAGTCATCGACAAGATAATACTCAATTTTGTATCGCATGTATCAAGATAATAAAAAATTTTAGGTCTCAAATATCAGTAAATTTTGTCATCAGCCAGATTTCCAGGTATTTGAAAGATGGAAAAATTAAATGTAGCTGAGAAATACAATACAAATACAAAGTTACAGTTAACAAATATCTTAGAATGTAATTCAAATCTAGGAATTCAGTACATAAAGGAATTAAAGTAAAAATATTCTACGGGGTTTTTTTTATTACTTTTTTATTTTTAACTTCAGAAGAGGATGTATAAAAGACTTTGCGAAATGTTTGAGGAAAAGTGTCTTAAAGCCATCGAAAAGATAATACTCAAGTGTCAAGATAATAAGCGGTTTCAGATATCAAGTATCAGTACATTTTGTTGTCACCGAGATTCGCAGGTATACGAAAGACAGAAAAATTAAAATATAAGGATGTAGCGGAAAAATGGAATAATTCAAGATAAAGTTATAGTTAATAAATATCTTGGAATATAATTAAAATCTAGGAATGTAGTACATAAAACAATTAAAGCAAGCATATTCTATTATTTTTTATATAATTTGTACTCAAAATTTTTAGTATTATCTTGTTGATGATTTTACATCACTTTTCCTCAAATTTCTCACAGTATAATCTTTTGTACATCCACCACTGATGTTCAAAAATGGTAGAATATGCTTGTTTTAATTCTTTTATGTACAACATTTCTAGATTTTAATTACATTTCAAGATATTTATTTATAACTTTAAAAACAAGATAGGTAAAATTTATTTCCGCTGAGATTTCCATGTATATGAATGATGGAATAATTTAAATATAGATACATAGTTGATAAATGGAATGATTCAATTATAAAATAGTAGTTAATATGTAGCACAATTTAAACCTAAAAATACAGCATATAAAAGAATAATTCAAACGTACCCCACATTTTTTTTAACATGATGAAAGTGCATTAGAGATCATACTGTGCTAAACTTTTGAAGAGAAATAAAGTACAATCATCGCTAAGATAATACTCAATTTTGTGTATCAAGTATCAGGGTAATAAAAATTTAAATGTAGTGAATAATTGAATTAATTCATATGTAATGCTGTAATGAATAAATGAAATAATCTAAATATTATAATTCGGTAGAGAATTTTATGATCATCGTAATTATAAATATGTTTGCAGCTAATTTTCATTGAGAAAACAAGCATTATGAGAATTCGTTGGTTAATACCCTACTGCATAAAAAAAGGGCACCAATTTTTTAGACTTAGAGATACAAATTAAACTCCCATTAAAATTGGATTATCTTGCACTCCAAAACACAAAATTGGCTAAGATTAAATACATGAGCGTTCTCATAAACTATTATGAAGGAAATACTATCTCATTCAAAATTCAACTAAAGAGCAGTGAATTTACTAAGCAATCTATTATCTCTTAATTGCCTTAAATGTAAGAATAAAAAGGACTTTATGAATAAAACATTAATAATATTTTAAAAAGATTTCTTTATTAGGCAAATGGGCTATTTTAAAAATAATTCTTCTCTTTTGTTTATTTATGAAGGAATACTTCTCAAAATAAAAAGTTTGATCCTGAATAAAATTTCCCTAAATTTTTTCACACATTTTTTTTACTCAAAAGTTTAATTTCAGTACTTAAAGAAAAATGAAATTTTTCAACATTCAGTGGAAATTTTTCGGAAAAATTTATCTTTTTTAATAAATATAGAAAAGATTTCGTTTGAAAATTTTCAATGTATATGAAAACACTTTTATGAATAATATTATATATGAGCAGATTGAAAAGATTAAGAAGCACTGTAAATGTATAGAATCACAATAAAACAATGCATTGTGTATATATCGAAAGAATATTAAAATGTATACCATATTATCAAAAAGAAAATTCACTCCAAAGCAACAATCCTTTGTACAACAAAGCAATATAAAGAAGCTAAAAATTTCCAATTAAAAAATTTCCGCAAAGCATCAGACACTCGAAAATATTCAGAAAATAATATTAAAATGAATAATACATCCTTCCATAGCTAAAAAAATTCTCTATGAAACAACAACAACTCATATACATAAAAATGCCAAAAATTTTAAAAATTCAGCAAAGCATCATAATTTTGAAAACATTCTTAATCAGAAAATCGGCTAATATTTATTCACGAGGAAAATTTAAACCCCTGAAATAAGAACTCCGAACGAAGACATACGCCACTTTCGTTCAACTACTCACAACATATTTCTTTTCTTATATAAATGAATGCTTCTATTTTGGATTCATATAAATAGAGGAAAAGGAGGGTGCCTTGTTTGATGATACGGAAGCACTTTCTTCATATAATTTGCTTGAAAATGTTAGCCTGTCTTTGCAAAATGTAGCATGTCAACGGTACGCTATAAAAAGAAATTATTTTACTCACAATTTATGTTTTAAAAAAAGGAGAGGAGGAGGTCATCAATATGAAACCTAAAACTGTAATGTATATTTTTGTGTACCACACGACACTTTTTTTAAAAACTTCCGTTAAAAAGCCCTACAAAAATCCCTTTTGTTGAAGTATAGATAACAAATCACGGGAACTCCTCAATGTAAACATTTCTGTTTTCAAGATATATTTTTGAAAAATTAGTTTAAAAACTTATCACATCGCAATTTTATGAGATTTATTTAAAATTCACTCTTCAAGATAATAAAAAAATGGTATGTTGAAGTAAATTATGAAGGGCAAAGAGCATTACACAAGGAGAAAAAAAAACGAACTTTGAATTAGTCTACTCAATAATGCATTTATCAATCTATATCTCATCAAATTAAATTAATTAACATAAGTATAGACATAATTTGAATTTTATTTCATGGCAAGATCAATTGGTACATTAAGTCTGGAATCTTGAAAGAAATGTGTGTGATTTATTGTTATTGCTCAGCAGAGAATTTTAAATTCAAAGGAGATATGGATATATTTAATACCAGCGGCAAAGATCCTCCCAAAATTTTATATTAAAATATAATTTTTTTTTACAGATAATACCAAATAAGATAAAAAAATGGGAAAGAAAATATTAGGTTACAAACATAATATTTATTATTATTTTGTGAAACTAGAGTATTAATATGTAATGAAATATCTCCATCAGTTTATCTGAAGTTTAACATATACACACATTTGAACTAAATCCAAGAATAAAATCCTGAGAACAAAGAAACTATAGATTTTATTCTGTCTGGAATTATTCGCCATGTGAAAGAGCGTTCATTCAATCACATGCGCAACATCAAACGTGTCAGTTTTTGAACTTTAAGATCAGGTAATGGGATAATAAGAGATGATATATGTTTTGCCTTTTTGACTAAAACTCGAATATGTACTTTGACTAAGTCAAAGAACCAATACCAGAATGCAATGAGAAGATGGCTTCTATTTGATCGAGAATTCCTTACCATGAGAAAAGTGTTTCTTCCTGCACATGTAAAGCATCTCAGCACCAATTTTTAGAATTTTTAGCGTCAGATATTTGAAAAAGCATGCAGTGTTGTATGCTTTGTTGCTTTGATTGAGAACACCGAAGACATATACTTTAAAAAAATGCCCCTGATACACTGAACACCTTTTAAAGATTACTTCCATGTAGTTACAAATGATACTTCAAAACAAAGAATTTAAAAACCATGCCGCTGGTTTTATTTCAAGTCACAAGCAAAATGTGAATGTTCATTTCATGATATAATATCTTTATCAATAATGAGAGGTTATAGTAATGCAGTTTTAGATGTTTTATCATAAAAGTCTTCATGTATCGAAACAAAGCTTAATAGCTTCGGTTGTCAAAGAGATAACAAAAAGGCCCAAATAATCCCTACATTTTCAGAGTAGTTTACCTACACATAAAAGATTCTGAAGTTTGATTTCCCATTAATTGGAATCCAATATAATGTAACGATATTTTGTATCTATGTAATTGTGTAGTTATGTACTAAAATTATATAAATCAAATTAGTTGAAGCAGAATCGAAGTTGCAAACATCAATAGGGTCTTTGATGTTAGGTTCATTTAATGATCTGAATTAATAAAGAAAACCATTCAATAGTAAAGGTTTTTATAATAAAACATTAAATGATATAATTACAACCCAAAGGTACTTAGCAGGAGTTCTGATTCTATCTGCATCAGTTATGAAATAAAACACATACACTTATTATTCAATTTATTTCCTGGTTATTTTTCTATGTACAACATTAATTTCTAAGTAAATAGATTAATTATGCAACAGACAAACAAATGCATCTGCTTTTATCTTAACGCTGGAAGCAATCTTTACGTCGAACAGCAACAGAACTTAATTTGTTCAATGCTAAGACTTAACAAGCAAACAACAACTTACAACACTTTCTCTTAATAAATTTAACAAAATGAAATGTTGAAAATCAGCTTATTTCATCTTTCATTAGGCTCTGATGAGGTATGCGAGACATTTCCCTACACAAAAGGTTAAATTCCATTCTATCATAATGAAAAGGGAAATTCAAAAATGCAAAGTGAAAGGTTGAAATAGCAGAATAATAAAAACAAGATCCTTTTAATAACAACACTTTTCATTCCATTCATTACTATAAACTGCAGTGGGACTCGTTTCATTTTTTGAAATGTTGGGTACTTCTTTACATTCGATTAATTTAATCGAAATTGCTAAGCGCGACGTTTATGCTTCTTCATAGCTCTTTCAGCTTCAGCTCTTTTACAAATCCCATTCCAGTTAAGTCTCAACGTTAATTTGGAAGGAGGATTTAATATTTATTTATTAGCTGTCATTCTCAAGCGCTCCCCCGCGTTATTACTAAGCACAAGAAAGGTTCTTAAAGATCTGAGAGAGCATTTTTGTTCAAATTCTAAACTATTTTAATAAGGCACGAGGTATCAGTTGCGAAGATGATTGAGAATGTTTGTTTTCCCTTTGCATTTGTAATTTAAAATACGATTTCGAAGGTAGAAGATTATTTCAGTTAATTTGTTTTAGCACTAGATTCTTTTTTTTTTCTTTATGAAAAATAAGGGAAATAAAAGGAAAGGAAGAAGGTAAAATTATACAATTCCAATTATATTTTTCTTTAAAGTGTATTATTGAAATGTAGTACCTTCAAACAAATGTCGTTATTTTTATAATTAACATGCACGAACATCAATATTATTGTTTAAAGAAAAAGGAAAATAAATTATTCGAATTTATCAGTCGGTATTCATTTGTATTAATCAAATTCATATTCAAATAAAAATCAAATTTTTATACACTTTTAAAGAAAACTGAATAAAAAGCAAAATATTAGCTGTCAAATATTAATTAAAGCAAATTTAATTCTTTATCAAGAAATCCTATTAAATAGGTTATACATGAGCTTTGAAATAATATAACGGCACATATATTCATAATAATATTTAAAGTTGAGTTTTTAGGACGAATTAAAATAGATAAGACCGATATTTCTAACTATTGTATAAAATTTACGGACACATTAGTGGGGCCCCAAATCAAAAAATACATATTCAAATTCTATGCATGGTTATAAATTACTAAAGTAGTAAAACAGAGCCCCCAAAGAAGTGTTTACCTCGGGCCCCAATTAATCTAAGTTGGGTTCTGTGTAACGCTCCATTTTTACCAACTCTAAACTATCAGCAGTCAGATGGTTTTTTTTAATTAGGTTGTCAATACTTTACTGCACGAATAGTGGCAAATTCAAATCTTGAATGAAATACTGGAATACATTTAGCATATCGAGTCCTTGTGCCACTAAAAAGCAAAATAAAATATTCTGTTTAAATAATAAACTTTAAGCCCATCTTTCTATAAATTCTTGTTTTAATATGAAAAAGCATCGAGAATTTCACCTCTAAATTAATATTTCAACTTACTGATTAAACACAATGGAAATATTAAAGGAAGTTTCTTAATTAGTGTTAACTACATGAACAAGTTAATTAAATTTTGCTACATAGTGCATAATAATTAAAATCTTGAAAAATCTTTTTTTTTCCTTCTCACAGACATTTAAAAAAATGCTGACATGAATTAAAATTTAACTTGCATGAAATAAGATTTTCGTTCAAGTTCGAGGAAGATAAAAGAGGAAAAACCGTTTTAATTTTAATTTCTTACAACTAATGAATATTTAACAGTCGTTTAATTTCTCCAGTTTCATTATCTTTAATAAACCGCAGCTTCGATACGTAATATTTTTCTAAATGATTATACTACATTGTTTAAGAGGCTACCTAAGTTGAATGAACTCAAAAATATTCCACCAATTAAAATTATCTAATAAAAACAAAGAAATATTAACATTACTATTACTATTTGATCATAGTTAACAAAATACTGGAATTCAAAATACGCCCATAAGCGGATTATGTTTTCTACGACCCATATACGCCCATAAGACAATACCATAAGTGGATGAATGCATAATAATTCTTTCTCTAAGATATTCGCATTAAAAGTATAAAGCGTGTATCGTCTCCTGTAATTCCTTTGTTAAAAACATAATGAAAGTAGATATGGAAGGTAAAACACGCAGTGGTTTTCGTCGCGTCCGCCCTTTCCTGCTAAGAGCCTATTATGGCTTGTTTTTACCTACTGAATCCGGATTGACAACTGCATATTATCGAAGACAAAAACGGACAAGGACCTATAAGGAACTTCTAAGAGATAGGGACTTGTCTCGTTTATTAGGTTTCTATAACATTCTTTTGTTATGTTAAGATGAAGGAAATTCGATTGTCTCTAACGAAATTTTCAAAAAAGGTTTAAAAATTTTTGATTACATGGTTTAGTTTATATTTCCATTTGAATAAGCTGCTTGTTTAAATGAAAGATAGTGAAAATTGATATTTATCTAACCTAAATAATATTTCTATTAGTCTACCCTTAACGCAACTTTCTTTTCAAATTTCATTTTTTTTTTTTTTCTTTTTCCTTTCACAGCAGTTTTTAGCAACCTATTTAAGAAGTTTCATGAAGTAGGTTTAAGATAATGCTGTTTTCTTTTTTGAGCCATTTATACTTCTAAAGGATGTGCATGTTCACGTTTTCAAACATGAAATTTGGCCCAGACACAGTCGTAATGGTGATTCAATGTAATTCAAATGCTATATTTTAAAATTTAAAACAGAATTTTTTAATTTAATATTCGTAATGTTTTGGAAACTTCGTAGTATTGTTTTTAATAAATGTAGAGGAAAAAATTATAATAAGCATAGAAAGTGAACAGTTGAGTTTATTTTAATTCCTTCAGTTTCAATTGTTCTTTTTTACATTTTGTAATATAATTTACAGAATTTTATAATTTAAAAAATATTCATTTTTCTTCAAAAATTTCTAAAAAATTAAAATTGAATCTCCTGCGCCTGCCAGAGTAACCCCATTAACTTTCCCACGTTTTTTTAGTATTTCTCTTACATTTAAAACAACAACGATCAAAATAACATTTTTTAATTACTTTTATCTATTAATTTACCTGGTAAATTCATAGAAGTAAGATTACATTTGTATAAATAAGTTTTACTTCTTCATTGATTTACAAGGAACCAAATTAGCAAATCAAAAATCAAGACAGATATTCTTTTTATAGTTTATATTCTTATGGAATCATTCATACTAAAAACATTGTATTTCTCTCTTTTTAATGCATCTTCATTTACAGTTGTTTAGTTTCACTTTTCATCACTTGTAGTTCATCTTGTTACATAACTGTCACAGAAGAAAAAGAGCAGAATCAATATTATTTTTTACTTTCTCTTCATAGCTGATAATTTCGCTGATCAGGTTATCCTCATGTCACGGGGAATTCATACAGATTGTGCTGGTTAAGGCGTATCACAAAGTTTTTCGAACCGTGTGACGTTCAACTTTATTTCCTACGTGTGTGACTGCGAGCATCGGATTATCTTCTTGAGTTTTAGAATTTAAATTAAGAACTCTTAATTTAGAAACTCTTAAATTAAGTGAAATAACAAAACAGTCTCTAAATCATGAATGAGGTAGTACAAATATTTTGTTTTCAAAAATCTTAATGCTGAAAATTTAAAAAAATTTTCACTGTTTTTTTTTTTTTTTTAATTTTTAATGAAAACATAGTATGAAATTCCAGCTGCAACTGGAACGATTCTTCATGCGTTAATATTTCATAATCACTATTATTAAGCTTCAAAATATAAACAAAGAAAAATAGTTTCAAAAATATTGCATCAAAATTCGCTATACAAAAGATTAAATGTTGTTTAAAGTACAGACATGATCTTGAAATTTAAAAACATTTGTTTGAACGATGACAAAATAAGCAAGTGATATTTACATTATTTGAAGGTCATTTGTTAATCTGTTGTTTAACATAATCGCAGCTGGTAAAGAAGTAAGGTATGAAAACATTTTTCTCCCTAGGAAGCGAATTTTTTTCTGAAGTGTTTTCGCATGAAATATTTTAGAATTAAATAACAGTAAATAGAGAAAAGAAATTTTCTTTTAATTCCTGTATTTATTATTATTATTATTTTCAAATATTCTTTTTTTTTCAACATAGCAAACTACTTCTGGAAATCAGTCAGAATATTAAGTTTAATTACAATTAAACTTTTATAGATAATTTGATATTCCTTTCCTTTAACAAAATATTTTGTAAGCATCAGAAATATAGAAATAATTGTGCTTATTTAGAGATAATTGTACTTCTCTTTCTCATTGTGTACATGAATGCCTTTAATGGAATTGAATCTCATGATATTATGATGCAATTATAAAGTGCCTACTTGGTTTAAAACTATGCATTTTCTTTTGCGATAGTATAATTTTGTGTTAATCACCAGATTTTTTACAATTACACTTCCTTCAATTTCATTAATCAGAAAATTACTCTTCCTTTAAGTAAACATCAGAAAATTACTGTTTCTTTAAGTAAACTGTTCAGAAAATTACTCTTTCTTCAAGTAAACTAATCAGATTATTCATGTAGAGTGATCAGATAGTTACGCTTTCTAAAGCTTTCAACAATAGTAGAAAATATTATTAATATTTGATGAAACGATAAAATTTACCCGAATTTCATTGCAGCAATGTTAGATAGAAAAAAAATTCTTAAAAATTATAAAACTTCAAAAAAATATACTACGCGTCAACATAATTGATATCATTAAAAAGACTTTTTTTTTAAATTCAGAAATGGTGCAATAAATTTTATGTTACATTTTTGGTAAGTTAATTTTCAAAATTTCGTTTATTTCCGAATGAATTCACATCTCAAAACAAACAAACAAACAAACAAAATTGCTTCGAGGTGAACATTCTTTTCTGTCTAAAATACATTTGAGCTATATTCGGCTGTTCTTAATTAAACTGTCCGTTCTACAAAACATCAAAACACATACACAAACAAATATCCACTTTTATAAACATAAAATATTTTAATTGAATTCTATTATTATAATTTTAAATCGCAATATATGTAAAACAACTTTCATAAACACCTGAATAAAATGAAGAGAAAGATATTCGCTTCATTTAGAATTATGATTTCCATCAAATACAACAGGAGGAATACCAGATTTCCCTAAGACAAAGGGAAAAAAGTCCAGCCACATCATATAATTCCCCCGTCATGCCTAAACTATATTGCAACGGAAGTGATTTATGCTAAGGTATAAGTCTTTTACGACTGAGCTGTCAGACACAGACGCCGTATTTTTGACGTTGCTCCATAAATAGTCGAAAACCAGTTAACTAGGAACGAAAATCAATTTAGTGCGGATCCGCTTAATAGGTTCTCATCATTTTCCGAAAACTGCAAGCTTTGGTAAATTTTCTCATGATTTAGAGCGGGGGAGAGAAAGAAAATTAAAAGCATATCCTTTAATTCATCATCAGCCACATAATTTAAAAGGATATTTTGAATAATGATAAAATTTCAATGAAATACCGGTGAAGAATTTCATTGAAATTCCTTGAAAAATTTTAACTATGCAATCAACAGAGAAATACTATCCATACATTTAGAATTTATTTATATTATACAGACACTGATATTATCTGTAATATAATATACATCCGTCCATTCATTCCTATTTTATTTTGCAAAGAATGACGGGTCTTTTAAAGATGACCCTGATATTAAATTCATTCCGCAACTGGACTATTATATATGTAGATAGTGATCCTAGAAAAATATGTAGATAATGCTCCAAGAAAAAGAATATGTGGATAATGATTCAAGGAGGATGTAGAATATTGACGAGAATCGTACTTTAAATCTAGTTCCTTATCCCAATCAATAGACAAATGGGATTTTTATAAACATTTTTTATTTCAATTCTCTTGATTGAAGTAATATTTGATACTTATATTTGCTTATTTGAAGCCTAGAAAAAGATCACACACACATTCACCTGTCTTGGTCATTCACTCACCACTTAAGGCAACTGTTCACCTTTTCTTTTATAAAGAATCTTATACCTAAAATGTGAGGAGAAAAAAAAACATAAATCTAGGCTGCTTCTGAAAACATAAAAGGAGATATGTATTCTCACTTATGACTATATATATATATATATCTCTCATGCTCTTATTTTCGATTCTTTAATGAATCGTCATGATATAAAACCTCAACAATGTATAATTATTTTGAATTAAATTCCTTTGCTTTTTCTTTAACCGCTATATAACTATTGTACTTAACTATGGAGTACTTTATAATGATATTTGTCACATAATGGGAATAGGGTTCAGATTTCTGTTTTCATCTAAATTGATGCGAAATATTTTTTTCAATCTGTAGAAGAAAAAAATGCAAAAAAAGGCCGAAAATACATTTAAAAAATGAGATCCCACAACTTTCTCTTCCAAAATAATTTTGATATAAAATTTAAATATAAGAAATAAGAACTAAATAAGCATTTTTTTTTCTACAAGAAATTGTAATGTATTCACTATAATCATCATTTCTAGATACGCATGTAAACAAGATATTGTCAAACTTGGTATGTTTATGTAAACAGGTGAGCAGTTGTACAAAGCAAATTGCCAAGAACTGGTACACACCTGCTAATTGCTTTCAAATTTCACGATCAGCATAAAAGGTGGAAGCACATGTGACGCACCCTAACTGAAGTCTTTGGAAAGATTCATTTATCCTATGTACAAATTCAGCTGCCAACGATTTTTATTTTCCTTTAAATGGTAATAGTAGTTTGAGAGTCTATAGCAATACCCTCAAGCAAAAGCTTATTCGACAAAATCATTTTTTGTACATTTAAAATAATTTTTTTTTCCGAAATTTACTCCAAATAACTATATAACCTATTGTTCCTTTTTGTATTTAAAGAGTGTGTGCGTGCGCGCGTGTACGTGTGTGTGTGTGTGTATCGGCATTCTGCGAAACGTACAAATACATCAAGAGCAACCAACCTCGGCAAGGGTAATAAGATAAAATATGATGTTATTGGCGTCGAATTCATTTTGTAAATTGCTTTTTTATTGAGAGAGCCATGACCACTCAATTATGTATAAGAAACCCAATTCAAATTACGCATAAAAGATATTCCTGAACTAACTTGTTGGTAACGAACGCTATTAATACATTTATAAATGCAGTGAATCCGTTTTCTGTTTCTGACTCCCATGAAGATAGAATGCAGGTTATATTTTTGCCTACTTAAAAAAAATTAGATATTAACTTAGATTTAATTGTTACAGAGAAAATAAGAAAATATATTTTTGGATGTTCTAAAAAGTATGTAGTTCATTTAAATCATGTATACACGATTTGAGAAGATTCAAAAATATTTTTTAAATAGAAAAACAGCTTTTATTAAAAAAATGAATAAATACTGAAAATAGCACATCTTCCCACTATGCCAGTTTTCATCCAGAATATCCAATATCAGTGGATAAAAACAGCTCAGAAAAGTATAAAATAGAAGGTAATAAGATATAGAAAACTACATATATTTAGCTAAAATCTCGTAAATAAATACTCTTAATTCATATTTCTTTAAAAAATCATTAGTTAGAACTTCTTCCGTTCACTTTCTAATTTTTGAATGTGAGTGTAACTGTTTACTGACACTGAACGTTCCCTCACCAAATGGGGGGGAGGGCACAAATAGAAAAAATAAAAACTAACATAACAAGAGGATTTTGTATTCATGATGACGATGTCGTGCCCGCGTTACAACGGAAAAGGGGTGCAGTAACTTCTGAGACCCCAGAGCATAGAGAGAAGTCACACTTCTGGCTCATATGAAGAAGATACACACCTCATTGGCACAACCCTTTTTTACAGGGGGCTCTTTCACACACCTCACAGACAGAACACGAGGTGAAGAATAACCATTCTCGAACCTGTGACACTCAGATCACAGGGTGGAACGCTATCCGTAAGCCAGGACGCAGGCGGATTTTGTAATCGTATTTCTGCTATATTTCCCGCAAAATTTACTGAATGAAAAACGATGAAAAATCTTTAAACGAATTTTTCCCCCCGAGTTCATGTCAAATAAAAGGTGCTAAAAACACCAATGAATTTATTTATGCTTAAAATAAAAACCACCTTTCATGTAATTGAACAAGGCATCAACATCAAGTAAAAAGATTAATGCTTCATAAAAGAAAACAGGAAATTGATTATTCGTATCGCTCCTTCGTACGAAAATCTAAATTTACTTTCACTTTCATCGTGTTCTCCAGGTTTCGACTTTCTGGAATCATTAATCCGGTAAAGTTGGATTTGGATCGATATCCAGAAACTATTTCCTTTCAGCGAAAAACAAACAATCCATGAAAAAAAAATCCAAAAACAGAAGAAGCCTGGAACTTCCTATCTAATAGTATTTTCCGCATTTCGAAACTGGAAACTCGTTATTTCGGACTCGGTGATCTATGGAGTGGTTTCAAGTGAAAGCTGATCGAGATATGATGAGACGGAGCTCCCATTCGATTTCAAAATAGGGATGACATATATGTACTACTTGAGCCCCAAAGAAAGTTACTGACTGCCTGCCTTCGTGTAGTGTTTTTGCTGCTGTAACAGCCCTACTTTTAACGGCCGATGGACTAGATGTATTGAATAGCTGTATTATGTTCGGAGCCATCAATAATTTTCATCATTTGGCTTTGTTTTTACTGGGAAGAGAGCCTATTAAGGAACTAAATGTGCTTTCGAATGGAATGGAAGATGTTGTACGATAACACTGGAACTGTCTAAATACTGCATTTGATTACTTTTTTAAAGTTAAGATACACAGAACCCTTCCGGATTTCGATGCTTTCGAATTTGCATATGTAAACTTCAGAATAATTTATTTGCTTCTACCAGGAGATCCTTAAATACGGCTGGAAATTAAAATGTCGTCTGCTGCTAATGGAATGTACCCGAACGAACCTCTTAGATTCCAAATGAATTGCGTCTGTCCAGAATCCAAGAGGGTATCTTTAGATATGTCATGTTTGTTCAATGTGGAAAATTTTTGATGACTTTAATTTATTCAGAGCAATTATTAAAAAGATTCTGAGCGCCATTCTTGGTGGAAGAGAAGTCAACAGAGCTTGAAGAAGAAATTATAATTTTGAGCTATATAAAATATACAGAGCTAGATATTATACTGTTATGAAAATAAATAGACTGAACTCTGCAGCTCATATATATAGAATGGATGATGCTTCCATAAATAAAATAAAAAAACTTTTACATAAACCACATAAATAGGAAACAGTAAATCCCAAATGAGATGGATGGAATTAGTGCATAGAAACTTCTTGGCTATCCAGAAAAGGAACAGGAGCACAAATGTCAAAAACAAAATGCGGTGGGACAGAATTCAGAGGAAGCGACTGGCCCAGCCGAGTTGTTAATAATAATTAAATACTGCTTGAAAATTAATTCCAGTCACATTCATAAGCAACAAATTTTTTTCTATACTGTCTTACTTTATCGTACCTAATTTTTGAGAGTTTCGTCACATACTTGGCAAATATTTTTATACTCATATAATTTTTTTAAAGTTATCTATCTTTCAGTTAAAGTTTGCTCCTCCAAATTGAGAGTAGTCGAAATAGGACATGACTGTATTTTCTATTCAAGTCAATGTAAAGAAAAATTTGTTGCTCCCATCTGAATATTTTTTGTCTTTAATTATCGCCAGTTAATTTAACCACAGAATATGTTGAAATACCGTAGATCGGAGGAGAAATCTCGCCGATTATCTACATTAAGAATAGAAACTTAAGTAGCTTAGTAGTACGCAGTTTAGCAACTAATGAATTATTAGTGTAGCAGTTGTACGATCCATACGCAATACAACCCTTAAAAAGATGTATCTATTTAATCTAGTAAGAAAAATATACTGGTGGATTCATTAACTGTTGCCCCCCCCCAACCGTTTTACGTTTTAAGTCTTGTAAAAAAAGATTTAATCACTATAATACAGGTGTATTTTAAGAAAATCTACATAATATGTGTAAAAATTGTATTTTAAGCAACTATCGACAATTTGAATAGTTTATAGTAGTCAGTGGCATTTTACAAATGACTCTTGTATAAAAATTTTAAGTAGAGGGATCATTTCAGCAAGAAAAGCAATTCTTCTTTGAAACTTACCCTTACAAATATTCGAGGATTATCTAATTTAGTCATTTTCCAATACAGGAGAATACAACTCTCTGACGATTCAACTCAACATGTTTTATTCCCATAAATTCTGGTAATTCAATGGAAACGGGGCACAAATCCCTCAAGAAAACTGCTTGGCCGGAGAAGTGAGATTTGCTTGGCGAGAATTTTTAGAGCAGAATTTAATTAACGGGCCGGGGAACTGTCTATGAACTGCCAAACATGCACTCACAATAACTCTAGCAGAGCGAAATAAGGAACGCCAAGTTATTATAAATTAGATTTTAAGCTGAAAGCGGCATAGAAGCAGGATGCGATGCAATTTACAATGGGCAGCTACCTACCAGCCATCTTGCTTAGCACTCCGTACGGAGATAGTCATTCCTTCTGAATCTTAATCGTAAAGGCGGTGAATTTCAAAGCCTTGGAGAGAAAGCTAGAGTTTCATCAGTGGTGCAGCGGTATGTTAATTTATGGCCCAAAATCCGAATGCAGTTAAATTTACGCTGAGAAGGTGTACGCGAAGCTCTTTCGGTAGGAATAGTTTACTAATGAACAGATTCGTCAGTTGAGAATTCAGATTTGAGGTTCGGTTTCTGGGATTCAGAAATATGGTTTCTTTGTATCGTAACAATATGGTGAATGTAATTTCTAGCCTCAGGAAGTTGCATTTCAAGATCATTAAAATATTCTATTTTTATGATTTAGGATTTGAGTTGTGAATGAGAAATTCCCTACTTGAAAAAAAAAGAAAGAAAAAATTAACTAATCGAAACTGAAAGGACAGACAATTTAAATTCGTGGTATTTTTTAAAAGTTTAGAACGGTCCTTTCTTTTCATGTAATTTGACTTTGAAGTGCATTAACTTGTCACTAAAATAATAAATATATTTAAACAATTGAAGAAAATAACTTATTACAACACTATAAAAGAAAAAAATACTCATAAGTTAGATAATACTCGACTATTATTTAAGTGGAAAATTCTTTTAAATAAATTTTTCTGCGACGGCTTTTAAAAATCAAAAGAAATATTTTTAGCATAAGCTCAAATGATCAAAAACCGAAAGAAAGTACTCAAAGCGTTAACCTACAACTTATATCGATCTAAAATGATAAAAATGCAATATTTATCAAATCCATTAAAAAGTATTCCTAAAGCGAATCTTTAATCAGAAGGCAGTCTTGAATATTCAATATAACAAATATTATTTTAGACATTAAATAATTCATTTTTTCATAAATATTAAACCATTAAATAAGAAAGCTATTATTTCCAAATATTTAAATAAGAAGGTTTCAAATTTACCAAACACAGACTTTGCCGATCTAAAGTAATGAAGATAAGAAAAAAGAAAGAAAAAACACTTTATTCTTAGAGTGAGTCCTAACTATTCTTCCTTTCATTTATTCTACACCATAAAGAACTTGCATTCATAACAATGTTAAAACCACCACTACTTCATCACCCATAATTTCGTAAATGTTAAGAGGCTAAAAACTTCCGAGCCTCCTCTTCTTCGGTTAGCGAATAACCAGAGAAAATTCATATTCTTCACCAGCAAATATTACGCAGCTGAATTCCGCAATTTCTCCCCCAAACTTAAACCCAAATTTATTCTCCATTTGAATAACCATCATAATGTGCAAAGCCATGAATACATTCTTTTGTCGGCGCGATTATTAAGAAAGGGCACAGACCGATTTGAAAGTCGGATATTTAAATGAGGCATTTTTCATCCTAACAAGAATTTCCGAAGTTCCTTTAGCCGGACACATTAGGTGTTGGACTGCCTCATTAAAACCGGTCCGATGAAGACCGTAAACTGGGGTTGTCCTCCGACATTTTAAGGGAATAAGTCGTCCCCTTTTAGCACCACGCTCACCCCTATAATACGTCTCCCACCACAATAGCTGTAAACTAGGAGAGCTGATTGGTAAACTGCCAACTTCTCCAAACTCTCTGGATTTTCGGGGGCAGATCGATAATATCTGCTGCTGGTTCTCCCCCTTTTGTCATCATCACCACCATCCACGGCGGCTGCGCAGTCAGTGGAAAGAGCGCCCCATACAAACACGCGCCCCAAGACCCTTTTCTATAGAAAATAAAAGAAACGACTGCCCCAAATTCCGATGGATGCCTTCAAGTTCGTCCAAAAGTGAATGGTGTTTTTACTGCCAACGCTTCTAAGGTTAAAGTACGGAGACAGAGGAGGGCACTCCGATCTTCCCACTGTGTTCTTTCAATCAGAGATCGTTTCGAGGGCTTCGCTTTGTAAAGGATGTCTTATAGGGAAGTTCAAATACATTTTAATTAATTTTGGAGGATGGAAAGTTATCGTGATAGGTTTCAATTAAGTTCGGTCTGGAATGAGATGAATGATAAGGATGAATGGTATTCAAGGTTTCCATTTAATAGGCAAAAATTAGTTTAAAGTCTTCCTTTTTAGTCGGTTGTGGAACTTTGAAAATATGTCGAAGTATCAGCTCAAGTAAAATACTATGTAGAGCCGTAATACCTTCTTAATATACATTCAGATTCAATAGAAAAATGGGAAATTACTTGGCCTCAGAAAGAAATCAGTTCAATTTGGGAAAATAGATTAGATAACGAATGCTTGATATTTTATTATTATCTTAGCAATTCGTCTTCGAAAACTGAAATTCCATGTGTTTTGAAAGAATAATGAAATTGATTTTAATAATCGAATTATTTGAGCACAAATGAGGAATATAGCTATTTAATAGAAAAATGGGAAATATATTGTATTTGGAAAGAAGCCAGATTAATTTAGAAAGGATTAATTCTACTGTCTCTTAAATAGGTTATATATATTGGCGTTTTATTACTATGTTTATTATGATTTCGAAATTTTGAATTCCATGTTTTTGAAAGCATAATGCTGTGCTACTTATCTTCTTAGTAATTATTTGCATGCAATTAAAATGCGTAGCAAGAATTATTGGTTGTCAAAGTATGGAATCATTTGTAACATTTGTTTTCATTATTAATAGTCAATTTATTAGTTAGTTTACTTTTTAGCCAATTTATTTTTATTTTATTACTAATACGCAATTAATATTTTGTCACAGATTAGTTGGAATATTCTGTTAATGTTATAAAAAAATTAACTATATTTATCTATTTAATAATTATATCTTATAATTTGTTTCTCAACGAGTGACACAGCAAGGAGAAATGGCATTGGGGGCATATTAGTCATTTATAATTCTATTATTATTTTATTATCTTACTGTTGAAAAGCAAACCTCATGTTTCAGATAATTTAGTAAGAATAACGGTATTTTTTTAATTCTATCTAATTATGAGTTAAAGATCAAGAGCATGACAAAGGCAAATAGTGCTCGCAGAATGGTGTTATTTTTTTAAGACCCGCCTCTATAGTTGCGTTTATCACTGATTTTAAAAGTGAGCTAAACATCTATCTGATAGTGTGTCTTCCCTGTACTCTTTAAGATATACGACCAAGACTATTTATTGGGCCTCCTTTTTTTACTCGCTTTCATTACTGATTTTAAATAGAGAACTATAATATTAAAAGTGAGTCTTCAAGGTGCTCCTTAAGGATAGACGATCAAGACTACTTTTTGGGTCCCTCTTCTTCATTGACTTTTATTGCCGACTTTAAAAAGTAAACTCTTTATATTCAAATTATGTTTTCACGGTTCTTCTTATTTTAGACGACCAAGGTTTTTTAGACGACCAAGGTCCCCTCCTTCATCAGATGCTTAAAAAGTCACTTCATCAATTGATCTAAAAAGTGAGCTAAACATAAAAATACCGTGTCTTCATGGTGCTCCTTAGGATAGACGACCAGCAGCCTCCCTTTCTCGATTTGCTTTTATTACATTCTAAAAAATGAGCTATACATATTATTAATTTATGTATTCCCAGTGCTCCTTACGATAAACAACCATTTACATTCCCCTCAATCCACTAATGATACATAATCGATGTTTTTCCATTGAATCGTTCCATTTCAATCTACCATAAAAGAAATACCAACAGATAGATTTAGAAATATTTTTGTTCATTTCCAATCTTTGTATTGAAAAGAAGCAACACAAAGCGAATGCTAGGAAAAACCAGCAAAGCCGACATGGATGAATAAAATTTTCCTTCATCAACATCATTATCGAAAATTTCACTATTACAGGCGGGTTATCTGAGAGTCAAAATACAATGATTTTTGAGGTTAAGATATTGAGGCTAAAATTTTTCTATCCATATAGGAAAGTTAAATATTGTTAAATGATATTGCCCCAACAGAAAAGAATGTCGCATCATCTTGCAGTCAGCACATGAATCGGATGACACAATTTGAAAGGGTGATTCCTTTAAAAGAATTGTAACAAAATTCACTTATCCATTGTGAAAAATAAATAGTACAAATCTTTCGGGTCCCAGTCAGCCCACGACTTGTATTCCTAAACAATTTCTTTAATCTGAGACATCTGAAATTTTAAAACACAGAACTGTTTCATCATGTTGTCAATGGTCTTTGTCTTGTCCGTTTATCCGCTAGCAGGATCCTTTTGTTTCATTCTCTAAAAGCAGATATTACACAGTTTAAGATTTCAGATTGTGAAAGGGTTTCACAGCTCGTATTTTTTTGAATGGGTGATTTCATAACATCAAAACATGCTATTGCGTTCTGGCACGGATGTGTTCACGGAAACGATTGGTAATGCAAAAAACTTAAAAAGTAAAGTATTAAATGTTTATGCCATTAATCTTTTTTGAGTCGCCAAAAAGAGACACTCAAGAAGATATTTAACATTTTCTCTTATATTAATATAATATTAAATAAATTCAATTGAATGACACCTGTGATTCATACATATTATGTAATTAGTCACACTTACAATTTAATTATATTACCCACTCTCTACTACAGTTTATATAATTAGATAGCAAAGAGGCTATCTAATTACATACATTATCCGAATGACAAGTTTAAATTATGCCGCCTATGATTCATTTTTTAAAATTTCGTTAAAACATGCAAAACGTTTCGATTTTGTTATTTACCAATGCGGGTGGGAGAATTTCCCCTGTAAAAAGCCTAAACTTCTGACAAGAAAATCTTTGGCAGTAATATTGTTTTTTCTCTCTTATTTTTAAAGATAGCGAGGAAAAGACTATTTAATTACATAAATTATCTGAATGACAGGTGTTAATTTTGGCACCTATGATTCAGTTGTTAATTTTGTTAGCTTATGTCAAATTTCTCAATTTTGTTATCCACTACTGAGCGTGGACAAATGCCTCCTATAGGAGTCTCAAATCTTCTGAAAACAAAACGTTTGCAATAATATCTTTCTTTCAGACGTTTAAGGAAACAATTACCACAAAAATGAAATAACTTTATTAATTAAAATTGGTTTCCAGACTGAAATAAAAATTGAGGAGTCTTAAATAATCTTTACAAAATTATACAGCCAAAAACTTTAAAACGTTTGTAAAATAATTTAATATATCATTATTTAAGACGTTTTAGAGCATTATGTCTGTTTAAAGCAGAAATCCGAAACTTACGTTTAAGACACAGCAATCAGAGCATATTACTTGTGTTTCTTTATCAAAAGAAAGATTCATAATAATTAAATAGCCCAAAAATTAAAGCATCTATATAATAATTTAATCTAATAAAAAAATGTGACATGTTTTAGAATTTCCTGCATGCTTGATGCAGAAACCGAAAACTGGCTCCTGATAGTCTTGAATCAGATCATATTGTTTAATGCTTTTGTCTTGTTTTGTTTTACCAAATGAAAGATTTATCATAAGGCAACAAATCATACATAATTTCCTTAGAAATTAAATTTCTACATGTCTACAATTTAAAAACAGCGCATTACATGCAACTTAAGTAGAAAATCTTAAGATTATTATGGCATTATATGAATATTGTAGCTATTGTTAATCATTTCCAAATGAATAAAAGGAAATAATGCTGTAAATATTATTCATCGATACTATGAAGAAATAATACACATATCAAACAAAAATGATCCAAGTGGACAAATTAACTGTCTATCTGGTATTTCTATTGAATGATTTTTTTTTTCTTTTTACCAAGACCTCCCAAGTTTAAACACACAAAGCCATGCAACCGATATCTTCGTTCAAAGGCGGCATTATAATACATGGGTTCCATTTACAGCAGGGCGCAAGAGAGCAGTGACGAAAAACTTCTCCTTATTACCTAACACCCCACAGCGTAAATCAAACATGAAACCAATGGATCAGAAGTTTTCTCAATTTTTATTTTGGTTTTCTTATTTAACTTTTTCATTTCGAAGTAAATGGCAACCGGTCTTGCTAGTAGTGACTATTAGGACTAGCCCTTCTGTTCACACGCAAAGGATGTAGCTAACTTTTAGCACTAGATAGCAATGGGGGGCAATTACACCGATGCTAAATCTTTCTTTCTTTATTTGTTCAATTCTTAAGGACCGGTCTAAGGAAAAGCTTAAGACTACGGGGATTCTCCTTATTAAAGTTGCGTGATAGTTCGCCAAAAAGAAAGGCCATCGCAAAAGTGTGATGTGCTACTGAAACGGAAGGTAAAAATTTGTAACACGAAAAGCGAGGTTCAAGAAATTCCTTTTACAGAGAATTCTTTCTCCTTTTTTTAGTTCGGAGTTGAAGCGTTGGTAATTGCATATTATTTTCTATGGGACTCGGGAAGAATTCCAACACCCAGCATAATCTTCCCATTCGGAATTGGTAGGCGTTTTACTGTATGAAACTGCTCTTCTTGGCTCATTTTAATGTCTTATTGATTTCTCATTGATACTTTTGCGCTTTAACCGGCACGGAATCGTTTTGAGGATTCTGGTTTCTGAAGGAAAAATATCATCATCCTTTTGAAACAATCTTTTTCTTCATTAATGATGTTCTTTTCTTATAATTTGAAAAAAAATATACAAAGATTCTTCAGTTGTCAGATTATGAGTTAAAATATCTGTCATTTTTTCTTTCTTTCCAAGAATAAATTATTTTCACTCCATTTTGAAATTAATAACTGTAACTTGAACAATGGTAACAGGTTAACATGAAATAATTATTCATTGATTTTTCTTCAGTTTTATTTCCCAATGAAAAGAGATAAATTTTAGAGATTTCTTCGTGTTATATATTGCATATTTCTATTTAAGAAATGAATCCAGAATATATAAATGCATATAAAGATCCTACAGTTGTTTCATTAAAAGTTAAAAAATCTGTCATTTCCTCCCAAGAATAATTTAGTGCATTCATCATTCATTTTATAAGTAATAATTGTAGCTTGAAACTGGTTCACATGAATGAATTATTCATCAGTTTTCCTTCAATTTCCTTTTCCAAAAAAAAATTTATTCTTTTTACATTTTATGTTTAGATGCATTTTTGTGGGAGACATGAATTCGAAATACACAAAATGTTTATAATAATGCTTTATTCGTTTTAAAAAGTTAATTTTATCCAACAATGAGGTCTTATTCTTCTTTATTTTACTTTCTCATATACGAAATAAAAAAAAAACGAAAAGGAAATATTATTATTACCGGAAATATTTCGGCGGATTTTTACATATCAGATTTGTCAGAGTGTGAAATAAACACTTCTGAAATTATGTCTGTCTGTCTGTTCGTGAACACTATAACTCAAAAATGCTTTGAATTAAACGGGTGAAATCGGGTATACATGCTTTACTCAAAATTTCTAGATTCATCTCAAATTTTCAAAGAAATTCAGACAGAAGTCTGTCTGGATAGTTGCCCGAATATAAGTTAACAGGATAACTGCCTAACAAAGAAAAACAGATAAAATTTGGTAAACTAATTTAATATCTAAAGGCTAGATATGTATAAAATTTAGAAATAGAGTTGATTTTTTATCGATCTTTCACAAGCATTGATTAAAAGTAATAATTAAAAAAAGCAATGACTTACTTATATGAAATTTGGCTGTTGATTTTGTGATTATACTTGTAGAATGAGTCAGATTTTAGATTTTAGTTCGTTCGAAATTACATATAACATTACATTAACGTGTAATATACAACATATTATAAAATGCATTGACAATAAAAATTTAAGATTATCTATTTTTATACTTCTTTTTAAAAAATAATTAGCATTGCTGTAATGTACCCAAATGTATAAAGATAATTAATCCGAAACAGTGAAATGTACTTTTGTAAAACATATTTCATTCTTTAAAAAATTTAGGGGTGATATTCTATGGAATAAAATTTATATAGCTTAAAATCTAATCGCTCGGATTTTAAAGCGACATAAAATGTCTTTAGAGCGGTAATGTGATCTGAATTAATTTGTGACGAATGTTAAAATTTCAGTTAATAAATAAAATATAATTAAAATAAAAAAAAAACACTCTCTAAGCAATCAATCATATTATAAGTACTACAAGTTAAATCTTGTAGCTCCTGATTAAACGTCTGCTTTGTAAATTGTTTTTTAATCAAACATGTCGCAATTTACAGATAGTCTCGAAGTTAAAAGCTTTATATTGTTCAGAACTATTAATAATATGTATATAGATGAAATACATTTTTTCTTAAAAATTAAACTTTTATATTCCTTCGTAACAGAAATATAATTTTACTCTAATTCAAAGGCGCTTAATTCCTAAGTAAATGACTACCAAAGATAAATTATCTTTTGCAGCCAATATTGAAGTCACAGCTATAAAAAGAATATCACTAAGAAGATGAGTATTTCTATAGATGATTTCAGCAGATGTTTTAGAATGATGATTCATAAATAATTAGATGAATGAATGAATCATATGTAGCGTCACATGTGGGATATTTGCGGCTGTCGGCAATAAAATTTAACCTGTTCATATATTAACGTTAGAAAGAATTATAAAAGGGGAATGCATATTGGTTGTTTTATTATAATATTAATTCACTCCTTTTGTTGATGGTAAAATCCTGATTACAGTTTTAGATGCACAATAGGTAATTCGTGTCGTTATGTTAGCAGCATAACATGTCGTTGAAAATTATAAATATTTTAAAAATTAAATATTATTTAGGATTTAAAAAAAAAAAAAAATAATTGACTAAACATATTTTAAAACATGAATTATAAATGTAAAGGAACTGTAATAATTAAAAAAACCCTATTATAAAGTAAGAATTTAATGAATTATATTTTTACTGTTAATCATATTACATATACTGACAAAAGGCGAGGCAGCAATCACTTCATTCCATTATAGTTTGAAATATCAGTTTTCAGAGTATTCTTAAACATTATTGAAACTTACATGTAAAGTCGTTATAAAAGAATAAAATGGGAAATACAATAATCATTTTCAACAAGCACTAAGCAGTATAATCTCAGTCAAACCATTTTAAAATGGTGTCCTCTTTCGCAAGTTGCAAACGATTTTTCGTGAAAATGATTAAATTCATCCAAATCGCTAATTCAAAACATTTAACGTCCATATAACAATGTTTAGCAAGATGCCAACGATAATATTGCAGATTGCATTCGCGTTAGTCATTTACCTAATGCATCACATATCCAAATATAAAATTATTTCTGTGACATATCATTTGCCTAATGTGTCACAGAAATAACTCAGTGACATGTATTTATGCTATTAGAAATCAATTATTATATTATGGAATTAGTCCAAAGCCTATATCTAAGTTCATATTTATAAGAAAAAAAAAGTTAAACGACCTTCAATCCAGTGAATGATAGATTACTAACTCAGCAATAAATTACAAGCTCGAGAAAATGCTGTTTATGAATTGTTTCAATATTAGCTCAAGACAACAGAGGAAAGAGAATTGTTTTCTTTTTGTATAGTTTCCTTTTCTAATACATTAATTGTATTTTGAATTATTTATGACAAAAATATCATCGGCTAGTAATTAATGATAGTAAAAATTGTTAAAAATCTATTTTTTTGATCCGAGAAAATAAAAAAAAATTAAAAAGCCCAAGAACGTTTTTTTTTTACATCCATTTAAAAAATAGACTTTTAAAATGGTAAAACATTCAGAGCCTTATATGCTAGCTTTCTAAAGATGACAATTTCATTTTAACATCAAATAATAAATTAAAAAATAAAATAATTAAAAGAAATAATAACTAAAAAATAAAACTAATTAACTAAAATAGATAAATCATAAAATAAATAAAACTAATTAACTGAAATAAATAATAAATAAAATTAACTAACTAAAATAAATATTAAATTAAAAAATAAATAATGAAAAAAATTAACATTAAATCATATTGCTTGTATTACAACTAAATACAAGACATTATTTAAATAATGCGAGTACACGATAATCTATAAGTAATATATAAAACTTAAAAATAATCTTTTATTCTACAACAAATTGCATTCAATTAGCTGAACAAAAAAAAAAAAAAAGTGACAACGCAAATTATGGGAAAAAAATGAGCAAAAGACACCAATTGATGTCTTTAAATAAAATTCTTGTCAAAAGTCAATAAAAGTGTGACATAACTGAAATTTATCGAAACTGCCTATACTTAGCAATAAAACCGAATTCGTAAAAAAGAGGGGGGGACTGGATAAAAAAAGGAAGTAAAGGAACTACGTCAAAGTAAATGCAATGAGTAACATTTGAGGGTCCAAGAAAGTAAAAGGAAAGTTTATAATGTTTCTTTACTTCATTTTAATTAACTTTTATCTAGAATGGAAAGCACGGGAAAAAAAAATCGCTGTATGTTGAAGTTAGAGGCGATGGATTTAAAAAGCACCTCAAATGGTTTCCGTTAATTTTCGCTTTTTTTCGTCCTGAATTAGAATTTTATCTATTTTTTTAATTTTTTTTTACTGCACTTTCCCCATCCTTCCGCTCTTCAATACTTCAGTTACTGTAGTGGTTCGTTTTAATGGTTTTCCATAAAAATAAATACAAATCTAAAAGTATTTAGCCTTTTACTCAATATTTAGCGCGTCAATAGAACATTACATTAATAAAAAATTAGGCAAGATATAGTGAGTATTTTGATGATAAGCATCAGACATAATAGTTTTGAAAACGTTTCATAAGAAAAAATAATTAATTCTTTTAGTTTAATACTATGCAAATATTTATTTTATTTTTCTTCGACAAGCATACTTAGGATACATATTTCTCAAAATTTACGAAGAATTTTTTCGTATCACTAAATATAGTGTTCACTAAATGGTGCTAAACTTATAGTATAATTTAATCAAATGTCTTATTATTTTATTTAAATATTTTTCATTGCAGTTCATAGCATATTTTAGTGCATAATTTTAATGTCCACACTAAAATTGGAAATAATCACTAACCATTTTTTTATATATTTTTTATTCGGTAAATAATAGTTTAATACTCATATGTATTGTAATAAATTAAATTCAAATTATATCATGGAATGTTTTGCATAAGGCTTTCGTATAAATATTCATTTCTATAGCTTCATTAAAACTACCGATATAAAGTTCTGAAATCATAGTTGGATAATAATTGTTATTATTATTTTCTCAATATTGAATCAACATGCTTTGTTTTATAAATAGTCAATTCTCATTTTTTTTATTACTGCAATAAGAAATATAAGAAATAAGTATGAAAAAGAGAATTTACAACTAACTACGTAGATTTTGTTTTGACAAAAACTACGCAGTCAGTTGTAAATTTTTATATATATAATATAAAAGAAAATTTATATATATATATATATAATATTATATGTATATAAATTTAAAAATTATTTCTTGAAAAACAATACCTTGTACAAAAAAATCCCTTTATAATGAAGCATTTTTATTAAACGGCCAAGTAAACTATTAAAATGTCAATTTAAATAAGTCACTTTAAAAATAAAATGCCGGTTATATCAAATAAAGTTACTAGATTACCCATAAGCTAATATTAGAATTTTTATTTTCTTAGTTTTAACTTTAAAAAGCATTACTGTCTTAAGTTGAAATGAAAGCTATAGATTCATGACTCTTAGGAGGGGGGAATTTTACGCAGAATGAAGAATTACGTCTCTGTCCGCCGGGTCGCAGAAATAGACCTTATATACCCTTCCTCATTAAGACGGAAGTTAGTGTTCATAGTCAGCATTTGGAAGTTAAAATAGTGCAATAAATATGCTTTTTTTTAATACCAAGCGTCTCACTATGTTTATTAAGGCGCTGAGTTTAAACACATCTGCATGACATGTTATGAAAAACGACCACCATTTTTTCTCCCCATTTTTTTACTGAAAAAACCCGCAATATTTACACAAAAATACGCTTTTTTTAGTTATTAAGGCAGATAAGTTACACCATGTGTTACTAAGAGCAAGATTCAGTCGGCTCTTAAAATGATAATTTAAATGTGAAAATCTTCTCCAACCAATAATAATAATAATTAAGAATTGAGCATCGAAAATTTTTTCTATTATATGATACACTCTTTCAAAAAGAAATATTATAATTAAGCTGCGTTGAACTTTCATGGACATTTTATTACAACTTTTTACTTTCATCTTCTCTTTTAACTTTGATGGACGTTTACTAGTAAAAATATGCCGTTTTATGTATTATGGTATATAACGTTTGTTTCAATACATTATATAATATTTTCCATTTTTATTATTATTACTACTGTATCGCATATGGATGTTCAAAATGAATGCATTTTAAAACCAAATAATTATGAAAGGTAAAGCAAATATAAACAGAATATAATTAAAATGTCCTAAAATAGTGAATCAGTTATTAAAAATGAGTTAATATGGGAAATCATTATATTAAGATGAATAATTAAAATTAAAAATGCATGTCTATTCGAAAAGTATATTATAATTGTTGCCATAAATGTTGAACAATATTACAATATTTTAAAAATTAGCTCAGAATTTTTCAGAATTAGTTTTTTAAAAAATATTTTAAAATGTTAGCATAGTATTTTCAGGCTATTTTACTTAAAATTAAACATTATAATTTTTTTTGCCAAAATGGGGGCTAAAATAACAGAGAAAAACAATGTGCCAATTGTTTCTGGTAAGAAATATTTGATTATAAACGTTGAAATATTTTAAAACGTAAGTTTGTGTGACTGAACGTAAGTTTGACTTTTTTTAAAAAAGGTAATTTACGTAGTAATCGTGATTTATACAGAAATATTACAGACTATAATTTAAAACCCTGTTATATTGTTTTGAAATTTTTTTAAATGAAGGACGAAGTAAATTTTTCATACAAAAGTATTTAGAATTGAAAAAAAAAAAATCAAAACAATTGGTAGTTTTCATAATCATCAAATTTCCCATTTAATGCACAATAGGATGCAAAGGAAGAATAATCTTCTTTATTTTTAAAAATTCCGCTCGCAGAAAATTTTAAAATTATTCTAATGTCAATTTGGGAAATAAAATGTAGCATCTAATGTTCGTGGATTTTAATGCAAAATAAATAAATATATATATATATATATAAACTGCATTAAAACATTGGAAGAAAAGAAAAAAAATCAAGAAAAGACAATGTTCTCAAAATAAAAAAAGAAGAAAAAAAAAAAAAGAAAAAGAAGAGTAGAAGAAATGTGAAATTGGAATTCGTTCAACTTAGAAGAAATGGTCTTTCCGTTTTCTAATGTGGCTACGGACGCCATTTCGCCAGCCAATTCAATACTGCAAACGATTTTTTTTAAAAACTTTTTAGCGAGAACACTTTTTTATATTTCTTCTATTTCAACTCGGCTTTCTTATTTTTTGGAGTCCACTCATTCCTTATATATATATATAATTTTTTTTTCTTATTTTTCCGTTTCTGACTCCTTTATTTTCTTATACCTGTTCGATTTCATAAAAAAATAAAGAAAGGCGAAAAAAAATCCTTAAAAAAAAAGACTGAGATGAAATAACGAAACTAAAAGAAGGGCGAAACAAAAAACCATTTCTTGTTATTAAAAATAGCAAATATATATAGAGAGAAAGAAATGTATAGATAAAGAGGTATTACAAAAAAGGCTCAAGGCACCACTTTTTTTTTAACCTTTCGTTGATGCAAAATGACAATAGGAATCTAACGGAGTCCCGTCAAAGGTGGTTTCTGCCACAGGGACTTAACAAAAGATGATTGAAAATGACACAGGAAGTAGTCTAAGCATTTTGTGTACATAAGGACAGCTACTTTGAAGCGGTCTAGCTTAATAACCTTTTACACTCTGGTCTAGGATTTTGTCTGGAGCTACGATTATGTCAGGGTCTTCGAGTATGACATTTTGAGACAGTAAGCTAAATTTTAAGGTGTTGTAAGACATTCTTCTAGACGACTGAAATCGTAAGAGATCCCATTACATATTATAAGGACTGGTAAACGTAAGAACTAGGTTATGTAGAAGCATTTTTAAATTAGAGAAGGAATAAAAATAAGAATATTCAATTAAATTCAAATCTTATTTTATAGATTCTACAGTTCTACAAAAAAGTAATTTAATATAGTTTAGATGATTTAATATTCTTGCTTTTTGCATCATTAATTTTGAATACTGATTTTTATCTAACTTTAGAGGTTATAATATCCCCAAAAGAGGCCAATAATCGTCAAAAGATTCTACACCCTTCAATCGAATTTCAGGAATAGTAACAGATATAGAAATTTAAACACTTTTTAGATAAAGATTTACTGAAAACTTAAAACCACTCACAAGTTAGAATTGCAGATATGAGCAGAGCAACTTTATGTACTAACCAAGAAATATCTTACTCAAAATGCAAAACAAAATCTTCACGCTAAGAATAAGACACATATGTAAAAAAGAAATAAAAAAGCTTTTGAAAATATTCAACGATATCTCAACTGTTCTATGATTCTTAAATGCCGCTAAATTCTCCCTTTTCACTGTCAAGAGTTAAGAAGGAAGGAATTAACCTCTTGAGAATAACAAAAACTTCCACAACAGGAAGCAAGCTGCCGTCTTGACAACAACAACGGCAACAAAAGTAACGGTCACGACTAGCCTTTCATAATGATATCATTCCTTCGGAAACTATGTGGTATCTAGTCTTCAAACCTATCCTATCCAAACGTCCGGGTCTGTATTCCGGCAGGGCTCAGGAGTAAAGTCCGGAAATTGTGTTTGTAAGATCCTCGCGAAAGAAGCAGGACAGGAGATGGTAGAAACCAAGGAAATTGACAGCCCAACTAGGAAAGGTGCCAAGTGATGCTTTGTTGTAGTAGTATCTTTTTATTTTATGCCGTACTTTTGTTTGAGATCATTCACATTTGGCGACGAAAATGGCAGTCAGTTTTTGCCAATCTCGAATGTGTTTAACGTTGAAGGTTTCTCTGTACCCCCTACCCCCGTATTTGCGTCACAGGAAAACAGTCTGCATCAGCAGAGTGGGATAACCTGGAATGTGAGAGGTATTTTTGGAGGATAGTGACTGCTTCGTTGCTGCGTCTGCTTTTCACTTGATATGCTCATTAAATTAATATGTTTTTTCGTGGTATTTTTTTTCTTTGCTAAGGTTTGTGAACTCAGAGGGAAAACGTTTTTGTTCTGACTTCATATGCATGAAAATATTTGAATTAGCCACAGATGAATCTAAGGTGACAATTGCTTTCTTAACACAGAGATGTTAAGAAATTAGATTTACATCTAGGATAAATGTTTAAGCAAAATATGAGAGAGAAATGACTTTAATATAAAATATTTAGATCCATGTTAAACAACTTCACAGTATGAACTATTATAAGAATAACTGTGTAAATGTATCTCAACGTAAATCTTGAAATTATGTTAGAAAAGTGATTCTCCGAATATGAATGTCTTCTTTAAATTAAAGGAATAGAATCTTTGAAAGTTAGAGATATTTAATACTTATAAAAGTCAATAGAATCTTAAAATTTAAATTTCTATTACAATTTAAATCTTAGTATCTGTAAATTGTAAAGAAATCAAAATCCAGAATGGTTAGTGAAGATCTTTGACTAAATAAAATATTACATAGAACATTCAATTTATTGACGTTGCCATAAATAAATTCGTCTCCTTGGTCATTCTCGTCACCTTGGAGGGTACAATAAAAGGTGGGTTTCTGGCGCCTCCCTGAGGAGGTCTCTTGCACTTTAAATCTGTTAGTCCAAACGTCCTTCCGCTGGTGTGGTGTGGTGTGGTGTGGAGAGGGGGGTGCCAGTTTAGGAATCATCCTCGTCATCTGACAGTGGTTCAAAATTACGAGGTCCGTCCCAAAATAGCCCTCGTGTTACTTTAAAACGGGACGTTAATATAACTAAATTAAACCAAACTAAACTAAAATCTGGCGCCTCCCATCGATGACGGGATGTATGTTCGTAAGGAACGGTTGTACCGTGACCGGTAATTGGTGCTTAGGGCTCAATCACAGTTTCCCCAATGTTGCTGCTGCATTCAGGTTTTTAGGCGTGCCTTCCGGTGAGTTGGAGTAGATGTCTTATTGCAAAAGAAACTATTTACAAAATTTTCAACAGTATTGTCCGCGAAATTCTTTTCATTTATTTTTTAAGCGTGTTAAAATAATTTTTCGTTAATGAACTAATTTTTCAACTTTTAAGCATAGACAATATGCGTAATGTGTGTCTTATGACGCCAATCTTTTTCAATCATACAAGTAAAAAAATACAAAAATAAATGCCACGACCATCCCTAGTTAAATTATTATACACTCAACGCCTGCTTGAATGTATCGTCTAGATAACCGATTTACAGTCACAACTAAATTATTGTATCAGTCGCAACTGCGTTAAAAATACATCTCTCACAGCGATGCGACTGGAGTCACAGCAATTGTAAATAAAGTTGTAAATAAAACCTTAATATACAATGAGTTTATTCGCCCTCACCCGTTGTTTAGGAGGTGCTAGCGGTGAGAAGCAACTAAACAACAAAAGAAAAGTGAAGAAAGAAGGTTGTTGCTCTTGGAGATACCTCCAGAATTAGAATTCTCACTCCGCGGGCAGTTTTTCTTTCTTCTGAACCGAAGAGAGGGGCTTATTTCTATTGTGATTTTCTACCAGACAGAAATAGAATTTTTTGGCAGAACTAGTTCTGCCGACGAGCATGCTCTTGACGTACATTTTGTTCTCGCTCCTCTAAGATTTTTTTCCAACTACTGACTTCTTTTCTTCTTTCTGCATATATCTTCCACCCTCTGGTAAATTATCTGTTCCAACAATGTCCCGACGCGTGTAGAGCATTCGATTATATATCCCATTTTCCGCCGTAGAAATGGAATTCCACATCCTGGAAGGGAACTCCCGAACACTGCGGGCGGAAAGACAATTCCGCGGAATAAGTTGGTGACTCTAAATGGCGTAAAATTGAAAGACGATGGCGCGAAATATTTTCTTTTCAATATTTTTTATTGCATTCATTTTTTCATCGTTGATATTTCTATCATTTTTGGCAATGGAAAGATTATTTATAGTTATGATGATAAAGCGAATAATGAGCCGTATATTTCGCCCAAAGCATTTGATTTAGAAGGTACATTTTTTCCCTTAAATATCATATACTTAATTTAAAAGAGGGACACGTTTTAGAGAGCAAGCACTTTGAGCAAAAGTATTTTATTTATTTATTTATTTTTACAAATATATCACGTATTATAAAAAAATTTCGTAGAGTTAAAAATTTATTTTTTAACTTAGAGATTTTAATATTATAACGCTGAAGTTTTGATTTGTCAAATAAATTTTTATTTAAAAAATAGATTTGTTTTTTGTACGTTCGGAAATTACATTTGAAGATTAAATAAAATGTATTATATTAATACATTTTTATCAATTGCAAAATTTTAAAAAAATTCTAATTTATACGACATTAATATCATAGAAATAAGAATAAAAAGAAAATATAAAAATTTTCTTCTATTATCAAAGTTTTCCAAACAAAATTTTTAATTATGATATCATAGTAATAATAATAAGAATAAATGAAAGATTTCATAAAATTTCTATTAACAAAGTCTCCCAAATGCAATTTTTAATTAATTATTATATCACAGTAATAAGAATAAATGAATATTGAACACATTTCTTTCGATTATCAGTTTTCCGAATAAAATTTTAATTAATTATTATATCATACTAATAAGAATTTAAAAAATCTCATGAAAATTTCTTTCCATTATCAAAGTTTTCCAAATAAAATTTTTAACTGTTATATTTTAGTAATAAGAATAAATGAAAATCCCATAAAATTATCCTTCTATTATCAAAATCTTCCAAATAAAATTTTTAATTAATTATTATATCGTAATAACAAGATTAAATGAAAAATCTTAAAAAATCATCGATATACCCCGAATTAAATTTTTTTATTACTTATTATTTTCATAAATAAGTCTTAAAATCGGAAACGAATATTGGAAATCTTGTAATATGTGAGGTATTTTCTTTCAATTAGAGAAATAACACTTCAATGTTAAAATAAATTTATATGCAGATATCTACTTTCAAAATAACATTTTACATAAGCAACGGAAGATTAAATCAATAATTTTTCATGTAGATATCTAATACATAAACACACAAAAACAAAACAGGAGACCAAACGATCTAGTAATAACGCGTCTTTTCTATAAACGGGCAAATTAAAACTGAAATAATCCTTTCATTTTTGTCCTTTTAAAAAGATCAAATGTTAGCAATTAATTTGGATAATATCTTTTAGATGGAAATGATCTCATTTAACACAAACAAATTAAAGCCGTAAATGAAGTGAAAACTTTTACAAAAAAAAATATTGAATAGATATTTGTTCAATTTATATAATCTAATTGAAAATCTTTTTAAAAAAATATGGTAGTTTGAATGTTTTGATTTTGTTCAAAAGACTTCAGAAAATAATTTTTCATAACAAATGAATAGTTTTGACAAATAAATTGTGTAATATTAAGTCTGAATTGGATATTTAATTTATTTCAATTCATTTCATGTCATGTCATTTGAACATTTATTATGACAAAAGATTTTCTGATCAAAATGGGGATGGTGCTAAGGTATTTAGAATTGTTGAATGAAGATAAATGTAATTTGAGAAATGCGAATTGAAGCATAGAAGTACATCAATATGAAGGGTTTTATTTTTTAAACATTCGTCTCTTTTGATTGGTAAAGTGAAGCGTTAATTCTGAGTTTATAAATACATTTTATGGCAATTGGATAAAATTTCGATAAGAGAAATAATTTATTTTTCATCACTTCAGACTTTCAATCTTAATATAATAATTATGGAAGTAAAATGATTCTTTAAGTAAAATTACAATAAAATTAATTTCATGAACAGAGGAAGTGAAAAGGTTATTCACCAATATTTCTTTCGAGATTTTGGCAAATGAATATTTTTGTTCGGTGGATATTGTCCATTGTGCCGTCAAGGCGGTTGGCGAGAATCGATAGCAAATTGTAATTAATCATCTATATCAACAATTTTTGCCAGTAGGTGTACATTATTAACAAAATGAAACATTTTAAACTTATATTACAATTTTTTAAAAATAAAATTCAGTAGAATCATGATAATGATCAGTAAAGTTTAAGATTCTTTTTTAAAAATTTGTTTCATTATACTAAAGAAAGAATTGGATTAATTTATATCACTAAATTTTAAAATATAAAAAGGAAATCTAAAATAGCACATTTGAAGTTAACAAGTGAGAACATTATTATTTTTGTTTGTCTTAACTGATTTAAGTCATTAATCATTTTAAACCGGTTTGAAACAATCACGAGATTATTAGAATACGCATGCGTCGACATTAGGCTTTTTTTCATCTCAAAATTGGTCTTTCTCCAAAACTTTGTTTACTCTCTAGAAAAACTGAAAATGAAAGTTGGACATTTGTGCCAAGTTGCAAATTTAGTTGGCGATAAATCACCAAATGTGACAACCTTCTGCGTTATTTTCTAATAAAATAACAGCAAAAATCGATACCACAAAAGCGATAAATCGCCAATTTGTTGGTTAAGTATTTTGAGGCCTGAAATCAAAACATCATGTTCTCACATGATAATAAATAAAAGAATAAAATATGACTTGAAAACGAATTACTATAGGAATATTTTATACAGATATCTTATTAATTAAAAAGTATAACATAATTAAAAAAAAAAAACAGATTTGAAATAAGGTAATTTATGGTTTAAAGTTACACTTTTCTAAAGTAATTAATGCTAAATAGCTACTTGCAAAACTGTTAATAGTTCAACAAACTGATTTCGGATAAAAGGATTTTGATAAAGAATCTCCTTAAATAATTATAAAAATATAATATAATTAAAAATGGTTAGATTGATATATAAATTCAACATTTTTCAATCGAAGAATCATTCGAATCCTTTAATGTACTTTCTTATCACTTCTTACGTTCCAATCTATTCTCTAAATTACGTAATTTATTTTGAATTACGTAGAATTCATCTGGTCATCCAGTCAATATACCGAAAGTAATATGTAAAATAAATTGTTGAATTAGAATTCTTTAGGTACAGTATGTTATTTAAATTACCAATGAACACTTTTATGGCTTACCACACGCATGTCTGTAACTTCTTCGTTATGGGAAATTTAAAAAAATCGAAAGTCACGAATGTAGTGCTTCCGTTCTTTTACGTGCAATATTATATTCAGAAGAGTCACCGTCATTATTTTTGTATGGACAAGGTTGATATAATAAAAAAGCCTTTATAGCAATGCGGAAGTCATATGACCCTGAATTCCAGAGTTATTATTCGTCCCTATATAATTATAAATAAAACATTTAATAAACAAAGGAATATTGAACCATGAGTGGAATAGTAAATTTGTGAAAAAGTAACCAGAAAATTAAACTCAAACAAACCTGAGCATTTAGTAACCTTAGGCTTTCAAAAAAATTTCCTATGTTCTAATTGTTGTTGTTACCATTTATTCGCTATTTTTTACATTAAAATAACTTCCTGGAAATGATTATACATCTGTAAGATTGCTTAGTACCTTATATGTCATTAAAAAAAGAGATATACAAAAAAACTATAATAGCTTATTTATTGCAACAATGAATATTTTGTTTCATCATTGTGATTTTGACAATAGGATAGTTAGTACTTGTTGATACTGCTACGTTCAGTGGTGGCGGTGTGGTTGGTTGTATACAAGAAGTAGGATAGTTAATACTTTACTCTCGTTTTTAAAAAGATAAGAATTTCATAATAGCAATTTGGAACGCAATAATAATTAATATTAGTGTAGATTTTTTTAAAGTCTATTCGTTAGATAATTATAAAAAAAAGTTATAATATTGGGTTGTTCGGAAAGTCATTTCGTTTTTTTTTTTGTCAAAATGAAAAGAAATTTTCGTTTAATGAATAAATTATTTATTAAATTATAAAATTGCCATTCTGGTCTAATACCTTTTGCCATATTTTTGGTAGTAACATGATTACACGCTCATAAAAGTTTTGGTCTTTGCTGTAAAAAAAACTGATCGAGGTGGTTTTTGGCCTCCTCATTTGAAGGAAAAATTTTGCAAATCAGTTCTGGTACTGATGTACTGTTAACACATCTTCTCCACACATATTGGCTAATTTATTTCTGGCTTGACAGCATTTTTACCTTTTATATAGCAAAAAAGAAAAAAATGACAAAAATGCTGTTTATTGCTCTCCATATTTAAAAGGGCACCATCCAAAAACTACTGCGAAGAATCAGCTGCACTTTTTCACACTCAAGCCTTGCTATATCAGCTCTTAAAACATAAAATGATTTTGCGGTTTAAGTATGAAATTGGGTGCGAAAAATACAATTAAATCCTCTGTCGGGAAAAAACGAAACTACTTTCCGAACAACCTAATATATATTTCACATCTCCTCTAAACACCTGAATTGATTTCACTCAAATTTTGCAAAATTATTTTATAAGAACAGTTACAAATAAAACGATTGATAATTTTCCATGCTCATTAGTGAAATCTGATATTGAAGAAATAAAATTTCCATTTCACTTTTAAAAACAAAATAGATAATGCTTACGACAAGCTTTCGCTTTGATTTCAGATTTTAAAAACTTCCTAACCTATAAATTTTCCTGAAATTTGAAAGAAAAAATAAAAAGTAAATCTGATTATATCAGATTAATAGCATTTAATGTCATCCATTCAGGTTTCGAAAAACTATAATTAAGGCTTCCACATATTTATTTTACTGAATTTTGCAATTATTCAAATAATCAAAGTCTCCAAAAATTAGTCTTAAGCACAAAAATGATTTCTCTTAGGTAATTAATTCACAAAGAAAACGGTTAGCATGTTACCAGGAAAAGACAGTAATAATTCCTGATTACTATGAATGACTCACTTTTTGAATTACTTCTAAACATCTGCTTTTTTCAAAGCTTCAACAGAAGAATAGAAGAAATAAATAGTCCAAAACAACAAATGTTGCTGTACTTTTGTACATCTCTCATACGCAGATGTTTTCATTATAGGGCAAGGGGAAGGAAAACTCTTCCCCCGTTTTTTAAGGCTTAGAATAAATGATATAAGAAGAGTTTTTATTTCAGCGTTAATAAGGTTTTCTTTTGCTTTTAGGATGCGTAAAACACGTCAAAGCTTTAATGTGATTTTTTTACTTTTTTAGACTAAATAAAGACACATTTTCTTCCACCCCCCCCCCTTTTTTTGGTGGGCCAAAATTTATGTTTTTTTAATTAAATTATTTCAGCTATGCATTTTGAAGAACAGACTGAGAAAATGGCTGTATATTTTTATTTTATTCTGCTTGTACTTTTCCTGCATCATGAAAATCTAATTTTGAAAATTAATTGTTTTACGGATTGCCAAAATTACTTTTTTTACTTGTTTACATGCACAAGGAACTTATTCCGCATATATATACATATATAAATAATCAATAACAAAATAATTATTTTTTTAGTTTTGTGGAAATGTAAATAAATAAACTTAATATCGAACTTCCTGAAAAAGAAATGCAGAAAAATAAAATTTTATGTTATAATTTTTTGTAGTAGTTTTCCACTTTTTATTTTATACATGTATTAAATAATCATAAAAAGAAAATAATTTTTTCTGAAATTATGTCAAGCCTTTAGAAGTAATCTCCACCTTTTATTTCATACATATAGTAAAAACCATAAAAAATCCGAAAGTAATTTTCTAAAATTACTATAAGTTTTTCGGAGCAAATTAACAAAACAATGCTACTAAATCAATGAAAATATCCCATATAAGATATTTTGAACACATTTAAATTATAACTCTCAGCCAGTTATGTCAATCTCAGTAATAGAAAAATTATTTTATCCCATACTTTTAGCATAACTTCTGTTTATTTGTTTTGTGACTTACATGAAATCTAAGAAACGAGTATACACAGTTGTCACATTTTAGGATGAATTTTTAAAAAACAATCGTAACAGCTTTGGATCACAAAAAATATATATAAATCATAAATTCAACTGAAATTCTTTATAAGTAGTATATTTAGTAGATCAATTTTGTGCAGGTATTTATGGATGCCTAAATTATAATTCGTATAGCTATTATATAAATCAAGCGTTGTTAGATTTTGAATATGTTACAGATGAAACAGTAAATCATGATATTTTTACTTACGAATTCAGAACGTAACTCTCTAACTGGATATTTTTAAATGACTATTTAGATGCATTCTTTGCAAATAAATTCAATTATTTTTGAAACAAAGTGAACTGATACATGTTAATAATATAATAAAAATGTGTGTAATCGTAAAAATAAACGCTCTAAACAACGCAAAACGCAATATAAAAGAGACTAATTGATAACACTTGAAAATCGCGGGATAAGCAGCTAGAGTGTTAAGGATTAATTTGGTCAACAGGTTTTTGTTTTGGCATGTAAATATCTCATATTCACTTTAGATCGCTATAAAGGATGATTTTTTTCAGATCCCGGATCGAGTTCAAAATCAGATCTATACTGTTCCCCACCTCATGACTCAGCCACACAGAGGAGTCACAAAATTCAGAGATGGATATTTTTGAATGGTAAATATTTTTCTTTCCCCAGCTGGAAGACTGTCCTTATACTTATATATCGACTTACTCGGTTTCTTTTTCGAAAGAGAAGCAGCAAGTTGAAAAATAAATGCGTCGTATTATGCTGGGCGAAATATTTCTTTCCAGTGGGGAGAGATGGAGAAACCTTTAGCATCACTTCACGCCCGGAAGATTTTGACGTTTAAAAGATTTCCCGCTCGTCGGGTGACGTGGGGTGAATTCTAGTATTTCAAAACACATAGATTTTCTGCTGGTAAATTCTTTTTTTCAAATTGGTGGAGGAAATCCGAACCGTATTCTGGGCCTACATTCTTTCAGAATTCTTCATTAACAATATGTTTCCTTTTTGATTTTTAGTCTACTTTTTGCTTGCAAATATGAGGCAATGTTTTGACGGGGAGGTGATAAGTTTCAGCGTGAAGATAAAAGGAATGTTCTAAATTTGATTAGGCAAATTCTTTTCAAAATTCTTCATAAACCGCATTTTTGCTCTGAAACTTTTAATGGATAACAAAATATTATTATGTTATTCATTAAAAGTTCGTTTATGTATATGTATATAAATGTGTGTGTGTGTGTATGTGTCATTGATATGAGTATTTAATTTGCTTCGAAATATGAGACAATGAAATAGCAGGATGACGATAAGAAGTGTCATGATGAATACAAGAGCGACGTTTTAAATTGGATTGGGCAAATTTTTTTCAAAGGGATTCATTAACCCCGTGTTTATTTTTATTTTATTAGACATTAAGCACATTCCAGCATTTTGAGTGAAATTTTACATACATGTATGTATACTGAAAAAGGGTTAAATTTTTCTGACTTACAAGCTAATAAGAGACAATGTTTTATCAGAACAATTATAAAAATTGTCGCGATAAAGATAAGTGGAATTTTCAAATTTTAATTCGGCAATGTTTTTGAAATTCTTACAAAATTAACTGCGCGTCATTATTATTATTTTATGCATTTTAATATTTGTTTAAAATATTAAATAAGTATATAAAATATTCCTTTTTAAAAGATGTGTTTTTTACATGAGTTACACAATTTTAATTTTTTTAGTGATTTCAAAAGCATTTTTCATTAATTCGGAGGTTAATTATTTAATTAAAAATATAAACTTCCATAAATTTCAAAATTGAATTTAAAACTTATGGAAATTTTATTGGCTTTCTTACTTTTTAGTAGATGCCACAACTTTTTTTCAAATATTTTTTTAATTTTTTTCTTCTTTTTATAAATATTCTTAAAAAAATCGATGTAATTTCAACTAGAGTTCACTAAATAATAAATCTTTTAAATTATTTAGAATGAAAAATTTAAACATAACATCAAAGATTTATTAAATATTGAATTTCATTGGATTCTTTTCCTAGGCCATAAATAATCAGTTAGAGAAGCAGAAGAATACAAAATTTCATTTTTTCAATACATTAGAAAATCGAACTCAAATCATGCAGCATATTTTTAATCTGGGTTCCACCTTTCTTTTACATCTTTTAAAAATATCAAGATTCCAATTTTATAAAATTTTTCATTATCCGGATCTTTACATTAATCTAAATTTAACGAAGAAATATAAACCTCTCCAGCTTAATTAAGTGTCAAAACTAACACGAAATTGTCTGTATTCTTCACTGAAGCGGTCGTTACAAAGTATTTTCCCACGTAACGTTTTAAAGCTTTTCACTAACTATTTCCGCCATTAGATGAAATATATTTAAATAAGAAGCATTTCCTAACTACATGATCGTAGATTACCAATCTTTGAAATGAACGGCAAATGACTGACGAGAATTTTTGAAACTAATAAGTACCAAAGTTTTCACTTGATTGGACATGTATTTTCAATAAACGGAATATACTTGAAGAGTTTTTGAATAAAAAATATCTCCATTAAGATTTCTAGAGCTTTTAAAAGATGTTATTCAAATTAAGTCAAATTTTTAGTCTCAATGAATTAAGTAAATCTAATTCTATTTCAGTGTAAATCGAGTAAAATAAATCACCAAAATGGAAGGAAAAAAACGATATTAGAGTTACATTTTAACTGTCTAAATTTTTAACAGAAGTTTCCAACGGATTTCAATTTATAATTTATATTTTATATTATATATATATTCTTTTGAAACATCATAAAACTAGAATACTCTAGTCTTGGAATGCATAGTTTAACAGAAAGACAAATGAAAATATGATGTAAAGACGAAATGGAAATGTTTTTTAAATAAAAATTTTAAAACCAAAAAAGCGAAAAAATAAACATATTATCTACTAATAAAAAATTAAATATTGCATTAAAATAAATAAAAACATTTGAACAACCCAAAATAAATATTAATAAGGTAAAATTTTGTGGTTACACAATCAAAATATATGTGAAATGCTGTCTAATATTTGTCCTAAGATATAATATCACATCTCCCCCCCCCTTCTACATGATGCCGAATGTATTTTTAATTCTTGTACATTTTACGTGTGTCACACTATCAGGAATTCACAGTAATACTTGACATTACCGAAATAATTTGAAGGGTTGGTATTACAAGCTTTGTCAGACATATGACTTAAATTTTGAGTATTAAACCGCAAAAACTATAGTTAGTTTATTTTCATTAAAAATCAAATCAAAATATATTTGAATCTAACATATTTTAATCAAAAATCAAGTATATCAAATATAACTCGAGAAATATATAAAATAACTAATCAAGTATATTTTAAAAAATGACTATAAATATCCGGAAAATCAATTCACAGCTACAATAAACATATACATAATTTTTAATCATTGTGTTTTTATTGAAATTGATTATTTTTTCTGAACACTTGGAATCCGAGTCTCTAAATTTTTTTTTTCCCCTTAGATTGCAATTTACGGAGCAAAAACATACGCCTCTCGCACAGATTTAAAGAAAAAAAAAATGAATGACAAACTAACGAACGATAAATTCGAAAAGAACTTTTTTGTAACCTATTGCAATAGAGCAGTTGAGGAACACCGTTAAAAAAGATGCTTCCGCTAAAAGTAGAAACAGGTAATTGACGATCCGTTCCTGATTAGGATTCCCTTGTGCCTATAATGCCTGGAGCTGAGGCGAGCATCGGGGAGTAACGTCGATCGCAAGCATGCAGGTGGTTCCATTCCAAGTACAACAGGAGACATAAATCAAACGATATTCTGCAATTCATCCGTGACTATTGCAGATTTTAAAATAAATTTTAAAGAAAAACTGCTTTAACTAACTAAAAAACGGATGTTCCTTGTCTAACTCAATAGATTTTTTTAAAATATTTATTTTACTTATTTCCTATTTTTGAATTAAATAAACAATGCAGAATGTTGAAAAAAATATTTCTTTGAAGCTTTTGATCTTGTTGCTTCACTAGTACGAAATAATAATTATTTCAGTCGATTAACTAATACGTATATTCGTAAAGTATTAAAGTAATGAATTGGCATGAAAGATATACAAGTGTACATAATTTAAAATTTCACCGAATTCTTATTTTTTTTTTTCAAAGCAGAAAACTTGTACAAAATCCATAAAAAAACTGATTTTCATAGCCATGATGCAAGTTATGCTAAACAAAAAATTTGTTACAGTTTTTAAGTAATTTTGAAGGCTTAAATTTTTCCAGGCAAATATTTCCTTTTAATATACTTGGGTTCTGTACGCATTTAAAACTCAAAAAGTATCATTTTTGGCCATTAATCCATTATTAATGAATATAGTAGAAAAAGAATGACTCTGTTGCCATATTTTAATGTTAAAACAATGCTTTAGTTAAGACAGAACGCATTTAAAATACATTTCTTCAGTTTTCCGTCTTTGAATAAATAATTTTAACGAGTTTAAATGTTGCTAGTAACCATATAAATTAATACTGTTGGCAATTTTTCCATATTGGATGAAAAAGAATAATATCAATAAATTTATCATGACATTACAATAAATTGAAAGTCCTAAGGAATTAAATGAAACTAATTCTAGACAATGCACTTCAGTTTCTTTTCTTATAACGCAAATTTTTTCTTAATAGCATTGTTAAAAATTAATTAATAGAACGAGGAAAAGTAAATTTTAAATAATATATTCAAAAATTATCAAATATAATACAATTTGAAACAAAAATTATATTGATTTCGGGACAAAAAATGTTATTAAATATTATTTGAATTTGCAGGACATCAAATTGTTCCAATAATAATAATAATAATAAACATGCAGTTGTCGATCTCCAACTCCAAACTATTCATTATACAACCATAATATTATTATAAATAAAAAGTATTAATTATTGTAAATAAAAAGTATCTTGCTATATCTTTTTTATGGCGCTATACAAAGTTAAATGAAGATCATAAAAGTTTCCAAAACATTAGTAAGTGAACTAAACAAAGAGTTTATTTTAAAGCAGTTGTAGAGTTTATCAAAACCAATCATGCATTAACTTATTTTATAATTTTTTTCACGTTTTTATTATTTTATTTTAAATTCGAACATCTGGCTAGGAGAGAGCAGAGAAATCTGGATCTACGATATCCTCGTAGGATAGAAAATTTTGCAGCTGCTTTGAACGTGTGTGGATTAATTATGTTTTCGATCCCGTTTGCCTCAACGATTTACTTTTAGGGGAAAATGATTTCAATAAATATTTTTTAAAATGTCCATGGGTTAAACTTTTACTATTTATTCATAAGTATTTCTCCTTATGCCTAAGATCAGATTTAAAACATAAAATCTTTGATATAAGCAAAGAATTCTGAAATAATAATTTAGTCTATTAATGAGTTTGGTTTCTATAAAACTTATTTTGGTTAGTAATAAACTATGATTTAAATATGCTATCATTATTAATTAATCAATCAAATTTAATAATTTTTTATTAATAACCCATTTAATTAATTATATGTGAATATTTATTAAATAAATATAAGTATTATCAATCATTATTTAGCTAATTATTTTCATTTCACTGAATAAAATTTAGAATTGCTATATAAAAAATATTCAGGCAGTTTTATATTTAAAAAAATTCAGATAATAAAACAATAAAAGCGTTTCGCAAATATTGTGTTAATGGAACATCAAAATTTCACTTTAAACAAACCAATGTAGGAAAAATATTTCAATTAAAACCTAATGAAGGCCTTTTATACTTCAGATTTCGATGCGAGATGGATTAACAATAATTTGAAGTTAAATTTGCAATTGTATCAATAAATTTATAAAAAATAAGATTTTAATTATTGTAAAAATAATTAAAAGGGAATTTGTATTAGACATTATTCGTATATCTTTTAAACAAAGCACATATTCATAAAATTGTACAAACCGACTTATATAAAGAATTATGGAAAGTAATAAACAATTTCGAACTTTTATTAAACTTCCTAGCATCGCATTCAATTTCAAATTTAGCACAAAACTAATTGTTACATGTTTTACATTTCAAATATTTATCAAAAATCCAAATTTTTTCTTTAGTTACATTTCAAATGCTAATCAAAATTCACATTTTTACTGTCGTCACATTTCAAATTTTTATCAAACTTCCAACTATATAACTGGCAATCAATTTTAAGTTTACTACGAAACAACTCGTTACATGTTGTAAAATAGTTCATAAAAAAATTACAATCTGTATCATAACTTATGATATCTCTCATACAAGGCATCGATGCACATGTTCATAGACTTCTAGCCAACCTACGGATATGAATATTGCTGGTAAGAAAAGCCCGGCGACAACATAAGGAATATAAGCATAACAAATTGCGATCAACCCATTGCTGACTTTCACCTCACGTACTAACATCAGCAAAAAAATATCCTCGCCATTATCAGAAGGAAACCTACGCTATGCAGTGTGAGAAATAACAACCATAACTATAACGCGTGGAACGCATAAATGAATATGTGTGGACAGCGAAATTTCAGCTGGCTTGGCTGGAGGAAAGAGTCAACTTAGAAATACGTAATATGAGCCTAATACAGTGGCTTACTGTTCAGTCAACGGATTGCCAAGAAAAAATAAGAAAAAAATAGCCAGTTATTTGTTTTTTCTGGAGGTTTCCGTGATTTGGAGGCACTCGAGATGGTATTCTTCTAGCAGTTTTTGGATGCTAAGATTCGGTATTTTTTTTCTTCCTTCGTCCATGTTGTATTCTTTGCTCCAGTTTTTTTAGCAACGAGGGTGTATAGCATTTCCACAAGAAAAATAATCAGCGCATACTGTATGACCTTTCCTATTTCGTTAGATATCATCTATCTGACTTTAAAAATGGATTTTGTTATTATTTTTTTTTCTCCCTCAGTTAGTCTGGGTAGATGGGCAGAAATGATTGCCACAGCCTTGGCTTTCGCACGCAACGAAATATAATACATATTCCTTCACTGTCTTGTGTGGTAAAAATAGGGATCTTTTTTTTCCGTTTCGAAATGACACAGAGTTAAAAAAAAAAAGAGTGAGAATTTAAAAAATGGAGATAATTAGGGTCTAATTTTAGAAAAGAAGTGATGATATCTTCAAACTAATTAGCTGGTTCTCATGTGAAGAAACTAGTGTCATTTAATTGGACATTAAATTAGGTGTAAGAAATGAAGGAAAAAAAAAACTACTGATAATTTCAAAGAAAGAATGAAATGAGTCATTCTGTTGTGATTAGGAAAACTAAGAGAGCATTTTTCAACAAGTTATTGAATTAGATAATGCTACTTATATAAAAATTTTAAAAATCTCAGTAGGAAAGTTATTTTAAAAAAATATATTACTGTATTAATTTAAATATATACTATTTTTCAATTAATACAATATGAAAGCATCAAAATATTCCAAAATATCTTCATTTATGAATTATAGTCATTAAACTTTAAATAATGAAAAATTGCTTTGCATGAAAAAAGGGAAAAATAAGATTTAGATAAGAAAAAACCTCAGAATGATTCTTCATCGTAGCCCCGAAGCAAATTCATCAGTAATACATATTATAGAATGTTTAGTTAAAAGTTCATTCCTTTCCGATAATTAAATGATTAAAATTTTTCCTTGAAACAAATTAATTGGAATTTAAATGAAACATATTTTAAAGCAAAAGAAAATAAACCTAGAGTTCAATACAATATTAATTGAGAAATTTCAAAAAGTTTGTTCCAACTACGATGAACAATTGATATTAAATTTTTCTTCTCAGTTTTATAGATCCTTTCCTAAAAAAACTGAGAAGTGTTTTCATTCTATCGTATATACTATTTCTAATCAACTAATGTAATAACATGTAAATATTAATAATCTGAATTCTGATTACATAAATAAATAATTTAAAAATTTTATATTTAGATAACAAGCTCTACAAAATGATTTAATAAGTATATGCATTTGGATATTAAAAAGAAAAATGCATTTCGAACTACTAATGTTTTATACTATTTTTTTTCCAATCTAAACAATATCTTAATAATAAGTTATTCCTAGCAATTTTTCTGATTTTTTGCAATTTGATTATTTAATAATATTATTGCATTTTATTTATTGCAATCAGCAGCGACAATTTTGAGTTCAGAGTAAAACATTGTTAACCGGTTGTCCAATAAACTAAAAATTCTAGTTGAATTAAATTAATAATTCTAAATTTCACCTGAAATTTATAAATAATCGTGAAGAAGAGAGTTCCAAGCTGGTTCATTATCAAAAATGGTGGAAATCGCAAGTAATCCATCAGGTCTTGTAGTATTAACAAATCTGTTAGCAGCACGGGTCTATTTAAAGAGAATTAAGAACCCCGGAAAAAATTATTGCATTAGACCTACATTACTCAGTAAATCATATTATAGGATTGTAATGACAAAAAAAAGCTGCTAAAATGAGGGATGCCTCGTCAGTTCTAGCAGCAGAAGCGGAGGTCAAAGCTGGTCCCTGGAACCCAGTGGATGCGTAGTTGAGGGGTTGGGCAAGAGAACAGAAAAGAAAGACCCACAAAAAGGCGGGAATTCTGAGGATATTCCCTTCTTTGGCGTTCTGGCCTTATGAGAGTTTCATCTCTCATAAGGCCAGGAGAGTTTCATCTCTCATCACGCATAATTTTAGTGTAAATAGAAATAAAATAAATATATTTAGAGATGGCAATGTACTGATAGCATTATTATGTTTCTAAGTACTGAAAAGAGGATATCGTATGGTTAAAAATGTCAAATGAAAACTTGGTAAAAGAACGGTCGCCTTGAATCATTGTAGAAGATAAGAAAGGTTCATTATGATTTGTGTAGTATAAGTTGTGAAGAAAGATTCTCCAGAAGCTAATCATTTAAATATTTTAAACAGGAAACAATTGGTGCATTTCATTCCAGTTCCAATTTTATACCAATGATCCCAAATGTCAAGAACTTCAGTTTGTCTGAATTAACGACGTCCTGTCCTACGTTTTGTTCCTTCTTGGTAGAAAACTGTTTATCTTATTTCTATACCGTGGGTTGAATATCATACCGAAGTTCCAAATTGTCAGTAATTACAAACTCCTTTAATTTGTGCAATCGAAAAAATTTTATACTAGGACATATGATGACAGTATATTCATTAGTAACAGAACGAGCCTCCGTATAACGAGAAATAATAATATTCGTCGGGATGATCACATTGATCAGCAACCTTTTTCGGTAACAATATGATTTGTGTAGAAAAAACTGGTAAGAAACATTCTTTAGTTTTTGATATTTTTAAAAAAATTATATCTAAGGAATAGATGGGAAACATGGAACAAATAAGACTTTTTCAATGGAATTCAAGACAAATAAAAATGAGGAACAGTTCTGAATAATCCAAGGCATTCAAGAACTTAAATTCTTTCGGATTATTGATATACTGTACTATGCCCTATACTTTCTCAGGAGCAAGATATTAGTCTTATTTCTAAATCGAGGGTTGGATACCGTACAGAAGTTTCCAACGCGTCAATTATGGAAAATTTCTCTAATAGATGGAAGTTTTTGACTTTCAATTTCGAAAATTTCTTATGCTCATCCCAAATCATATGACAACAGCATGATTCGGATAGGAAAAAATGGTAAAAAACATTCTTCAGAAGCTCATATTTTTTCAAAAAATTATGCCTACGGAATAGATGGAGAGCATGGAACAATTGGAAACTTTTCATTGGAATTCGAGACAAATAAAAAAGCTGAAAAATCCCAATAATTCAAGACATCCTTAGCTGCAATTTGTCCGCACTATCAACGTCCTATTCTATGTTCTATACTCACATGGAAGAAAGTTATATAACATATCGACTCCTAGGAACCACATAGAAGCGCCAAATTGACAGGAATTATAAATAACTCCAGCCAGTGAAAACTGAAATTTCTTATGCTGAGAACCGACTGCTTGGCGTGACACAGCCAAATCCACCGGCAGATGTGAGAAATAGCTGGAGGCGTAAACATCACTGAGAAGACGGTTACGTCGACTGACAAAAAAAAAAGTAAAAGAAAGAAAAAAAACTTGTTTTCTTTATTGACTTTTCTCTCCCTTAAGCCTATACACGTTTTCTTTTGCTGAAGACTTTTTCAGAGCATTTTGCGAAACCTGTATGAAGTTCATCGGCGATTAAAATAATCTTGAATGGTCTGGCAAATAATTAAGTGGAGTTTCTTCCACGCAAAATCAAAATATTAACAGAAAAAAAGCATATTTTTTTATTGTTATTAAATGAAGATAACAGCGACAAACACTGTGGAGGAAATAAATATTGAAACTGATCCTCGCACCGATTATGGACGATATTATGTAAAGTCTTTGACACGGAAAAGATTTAATGGAAAATATTATTCAATTAAGCTACTTGAAAAAGCCATTCTCCTTATTTTAAAGTAAAAAATCTTGCACAGATGTCTTGAGGCATTTCCCGATAAGAAGTTACACATATTTCTTAGATTGTTAAATTATAATAAATTTAATTGTAAGTTTGATCCTGTTCGTCATATAAAATCTATTTGAAAATTGCATAATATAAACCATACATATATCAATCATTTAAATTCATTTAGAACATATTAGAACTAACATTAATTAGTTAAATAAGCTGCATTGTGATCAAACTCTGGTTTTGTTTACAGAAAAGGAATAATTTTATTGCCGTGTTAATGACGCTGTTAAATTCATAGCTTTATTGCAATGTTAATAATGCTGTTACATTAATAATTTTATTGCAATGTTAAGCGTTGTATAACTTCATACCAATTGTTAATTAAAAACAAGTAAAATGCAAATGTTTTTAATATATTGATATATATCGGCACTACTGTTTGTTTGAGGAACAATTTGCACTGAAATTCTTTTGTTTGGTATTTCCCCTTCCATGTGGAATTTAAATAAATATTTCATTTGCATGCGTTATTTCAGAGAACAATCCTCTTCAAAAATTTAAGATTCCCAACCACAACGATATTTCCAGGGAGGAGGAAAAAAAGAACATACCACACTACAATAAGGGAGGGATGAATAAAAAAAACAAAAGGAAGAACACATAAATTCCACTAAAATGGAAGCAACTTTTCACTTCTCCAGAAAAAAAGTTGGACAAAAAGTTAATTTAATTTCTCCCCGAAGATAGTGGTTTCAGAACGGGGGTCACCCAATTCCCTCCCCCCCTAGAACGTCTATTAAGGATCACGCGCGCAACAGGGAAAGGGAAGGAAGGGATCCCACCCCCATTTAAAGGGTAGGTTTCCCTTTTCAGTATTTTTTTTCATACGGCTTTTTTTCTTTTCCAATTCCACCCCTTATATATCTGGGGCAGGAAACCAAACGATCTTTCTGTATAATTTCTTTGAGTGTCGGAAGGAGGGGGTGTACCAAACGGAAAGCCGCATATCGCGACTCGTCGCCCACCCCCACTTTTAGGCTTTCTTGTGGGATCTTGTCGCGCAAAAAATGAATAATGGAACACCTCATTTTCCTACATTTTGGTTCTGGGACGCGCAAGATTTTTTTTTTGAAGAATGAATGTTTTCTTTTTTCCAAAATTTTCATAGATATTCTCTTCTCTCTCACATTGGTGCTTTGTCTAGGGACACCCTTTGGGCTTATAAAAGATGACTTTCAAAATATGTACTTTTTTCAAAAGCAATTATTGGCATTTTAATAACAAAAATAATATGATTTAATTTTTTCCCCCAATTCGGATGGGGCAGAGCAATTATTAAATGCATTCAGAACTTTTAAGGAGTATCAGGAGTATTTCTTAAATGAGGGGGGAAAAACCCAAGCGAATAAAAGAAAGAAATGAATTTAGCATTTTCCAACTCTGAATGCTTTCAAAATAAGACATTACCAAATGAAATTTAAAACTAATATTGACATTTTATAAAATTTATACTCATTTACAATGTATTATAATTTCAGGAGAGTTAAAAGTCAACTTTGTGATGTCAAAATACCAGCTAAAATTTAAACAACAATGATTCAGTAGTGCTTTAAAATGCATTTCAATGAAAAGAAGCAAAGGAACAATATCAGTATTATTAAGTAAATTGAGTAAAATATCAACGTTGTAGCGTATAAAGTATCTATAAAACATTAGTTTTTTTTTCCTATTTTACCACAATATGAAGTTTTGGTCAAAACGTTTAGAATTTAGGATGATTTTTGCTTCTTATTTTTTTCTCCATATTATTGTATGTTTACCAGTATAAATAAAAAATTGCGAAAGTAGTAATAGGAAATACCGATACTAAACAAATTCGAAATTAAAAGTTCTTTTGTTTTAATAAAATTCTTATACGGTAATGTCTTGCATACTATTCAAATGGAGAATTTAAGTCCAGTTTGTTTATTTTGTAAAATAGTTATAACATGAAAACAAAATATGGAAAAATATTACTTCCATAATTAAAAGGATATATTTTTAATATTATTAATTTCCAAGGATTTTAAAATTTAAGACTTTTCTCAGTATCTTCATCTGAAAGAAAAATAATCTCTATTAAAAGAATGCACATATCGATGGCGATGAGAATTCGTCTTTTAATTTTTTCAATCCTAAAAGCTGTTCGGCTTTCACAGAATCATATGAAAAGTTTATAAATGTCTTTAACGAAATAAATCGTTTCAAAAAATTCTATTAAATCCAACAATTGGTTCCTACATGATATGCATGATATATTTAAATTCCAAAAAGAATAAAGAATTAAAGCTATTACGGAAATAGGACTGAATAAAAAACGATGTTTTAAAGAAAAAGAAACGGAAACATGAGTTCTTTATTGAAGACTAAATGAAGGTAAAAAAAAATTTTTAATGATTTAAAATAAAATAATATATATAATTTGCATAAAATCGGGAAATAGCTATTTTTGCTTTTTTGTTTGATACTTTGATTAAAACTGATAAAAATTTGATATTTAGAATAGCACTACCAGCTAGATAACTCTACATGAAAATGTTCCTTAATCTATATATTAAATTAAATATAAATTAATTGAAAATATGGCATCTACTTTCACTAAATCTGAATATCACTACTAGACAATAAATTAGTTTTAATTTCTTATTGAAATAAAATAACTTTAGTTTAAACTTATAATTTAAATTATAATTGTGTATTTTAAAACATGGAAAATTTATAATAAAATTTTTATATAACAGAAGATCGTTAAGTTTTGAAAACAGTGAGAATTTCTTAAAATTAAGTAAATTTTATCAAAAAAGCAATAAAAATATGTATCAATAAATAATATTAATAGTTAAATAAGAAATGCAGGAAATAATCGATTATGGAGATTTTAAAAATGAATAATTTTTTCAAAGTTCGTAGAGCTTTTATTCACTTATTTTTTTAAAAATTACCTGATATGGGGCTCAAGTAATAAATGTTTCAATGCAATGGAAAGAAATTATAGATTTTATTAAAATCTATCTTTCTCTTTATAACAGTATAAGTGGAAAACATTTTAAATCAATTTCGTACAAATTATTATTTAAATCTCTATTACGCTTTCAAAAATCTAAAGAAACAAAACAGATTTAAATTTTAAAAAAGAAATAAAAATGAAAGGGAAAAAATAGACTGACCTTTAACACCGGCGCAGCAAACTGCGATGATTAGTATACACTTCCATGAAAACGCTCTCTTCATTTTGAAGAAAAATATCATCAAAGTTCCATCAATCTAATGAAGATCGAATCGAAAAATTGGTAAAGAATGATTGAAGAAGTTAACTGGAGAAAAATCCTCACACACCTCCTACAAAAACTAACACAGTAGCGAATATAAATACGGTTCCCGGTGATGCAGAATCATACTTCGGAATTCTTTTTTTATGTATGTATTATGCTTATGTAGTATGTATACAATCCGATGGGGGGGGTGAAAAACACAATCTTCTCTTATACAGAAAATTGGAAAGTTTTATATCAATCCCGTGGCCTTTTTGACTTGTTTATAAGGTCAAAGCCAAGTTTTAGTTTCGATTTTTCACACATTTGATGTTTACAGAGAACACACAAACACACTTGTATTCCTTGACGGTGGGGGTTACCGCCGGGTTGCCAGTTGCCACAGTTCTGAGGTTCAACACTTTGCCGCTTCTGCGTGCGGCCCTGAACTAATCTTGCGGAGAAGTTGACTTCACAGCGACGCAATGCTAGATACCCAGCGCCCTCTGTTGGTCTTTAAATCAACCATTAAAGCCCGGCCAGAACAGTGATGTTATGAAATCTAACCTTTCACACGATAAATTCGGCTAGTGATATTCGAATAAAAATAAAACAAAAAGCCGATGTAGTTTCTTAACCTAAGCGTCGCACTTTGGGCAGATGGGTTGTGGCCCGGCCACTCTTCTATGTTAGATGTAGGTCCGATTTGGGAATGGGGGGCGCAGTGTTATTTGGTCCTGGGAAAACACAGCAGAGATGGTTGGTGACAAGTTGATTCACTGTAAAGCAGCGACGCCAAGCGGGCTTGAGGCGACGCAAAATAATTATTCCAAAACCGGCCTTCAAACAGAGAGATGTGACTCATTCTAGTAACAAAGATAATGCGGGTGTTGCTGAAAATGATTTATTTTCTTTTTATTTTGTTTCTTTTCTTTTCTGTTAAACGTAAGGTGTTCATTCATATTAAAAGCGAAGAAGTCGTTGAACTCCAGTATTCGTTAAAAATCAATGAAAGTAATTGGAAGAATAAAATTTTGAAAGAAAAATCTAATGGAAATAAAGTGCTAATTTAAACATAAGTGCTGATGTTTTATACACTTAAAGCTTAATTAAACCGAATAAAATCAGTAGAAATTCAATGCATCCATTAAATGCAAAATAGCATAATAATACACTGCAGAGTTAAGAAATAATTATTTATTTAAAATACCCAATCTAATTTAGTATTCTTTCTGTAGTACAATCTTCAGTTTATAAAGTTAAGCGGAAAAAGAAAGCTTTATGGAGTAAGAAAACACCGCAAACGAATTCAGCATTTATTTATTAATTTGCTACATTTATTTCCTTTAACATAACTTCTTATTTTAATAGTTTTATTTATAATAATCGATATTTTTAGAAAATTCTTTCAAAACAAAACTAAAAATTGTTTTCAGTATTAAGTTTGATAAACTGTCAAATCTATCAGGATAAACTCTTCAAACAGCGATTAAAAAAATATTACTTATATGCTTAAATAGCTCATTCTAAAAGAATTTTTTGTATTTATTATTTTTCCCATGTAATTTTTAATAAACTTATAGAATAAAAAATTATGAAAATTTGAGAGCTCCGAAATTTGAATATCCCTATTTTTCTGATATTCCCAGTTTAAGATACTGAGAATATCAAAAAATAGGGACATTCAAATAAATTGTAGGAATAAATGAAAATATTAAATAGATTTATTATATGGAAACATAATTGAATTTGGTTTAATTTTTTTTTCACAATTGAATTTGATTTCCAATTTTTTGCACTCGCCGCGCTTTGCCATTTCCTGGAAATATTTCAGCCACAATTTCACTAAAAAAAATTCATTAGAAATCTCAAAATTGAGACAAACAATAAAAAAATACATTGACAATACTTTAAAAAAGTTAAGATTTTTAACAAGCATTCAGAAAAAAATTAATTAATATCTAAAATTAAGATAATATTCGTACAAATTTATGTTTATAAATAATAAAGTTAGATAATAAAGGATCAATAACCAAGACAACACTTGAAATTAAGATATGGAATTAAATTAAAAAACAATTAGATAAAGAAGATTTAAATTTTTAGAACATTGCTACATATTGTCAGATACTATAAGTAATACTATAGTATAGTATAAAATACTATAAGTAATTTTATTGTTTCGTTGTAAACTTGAGAGTGAAACAAATATAAACACAATATCTTAATAAACAAATGTAAAAAAGGTTTTCAAGAATTATTCAGAAAAATTTAACGAGCAACTAAAAATTAGAATAATCCATCTCTACTGAATATTTTTTGCTTATATTATTACAAAAATCGTGACGAAGAATTACGAAAATTTAGCTAATTCGTTTGAAATCATGACTAATTAAAAATGATTAAAAGAGTAATTTAAATATTAAATTTGTGTATAGTATTAGTCAATACCGTTGTTAATTTCAGTCAAAAAAATTTGCCGAAAATCTCAACAGTGAGAAAATAATAATTCACTACATTAATAAATGATTTCTGGAAGGAACTTCAGTTTTTAACATTTATTCAAAAAAAATATTAAGATTTCTATAATCAGAAAAAATTTTCTCTTTTGAACAATTTTTAATTATAAATGTTAGAAATGTTATAAAGTAGCCAGAATTGCGAAAACTTCGCGGATTCATTTCAAATAAGGACTAAAAATTAAAGAAGCATTTTTTTAGGAATATCTGAGCTTACGTCAATTTCAGTCAAAAAATTTCGTCGCCATCTTCAAAAGTGAAACAAATAGAAAAGAAAATGATTAATTGTTGTTGTATGAAAAGAGCTCAAAATTTAACAATTATCAAAAAAATTATTGAGATACCCAATATAATATATATGTAAAGATATTTTTAAATCTAATTTAAACCAATTTATATTAAGAAATTAATTAATTTCCTAATTTTTGAATCAGTTTAGCACATATTAATTTCATTCTAAAATATATTTTTTTTATTTCCTTACACCTTTTAATTTCTTCTATCTAATTAATTCAGCAGAAGCTTTTTAAAAAATGCTTAGGTAGGCAGTTCACACGTTTCAAGTGAAAGGATAAATAAATGTCATCCAAGCGAATTCATTTAAAAAAATTACTGTGTTTTCCGTATTATAATTGACTCTTGTTAAGAAATCCCTATGAGAATTTCATAGTATATAAACAATTGGAAAAATAAAGGTTTCTCTCATTTCGCTCCGTGTTGATATGCTCATCACTTAAACACACACACACACACACACACACACACACACACACACACACACACACACACACACACACACACACACACACACACATTTTTGTTTACAAATATTGGAAACATCATAAATGAATAAAAACTGCTGAAATCTACGTGAATTTACATGAAATACGATTAAAGAGAACAATTTTTAGACATTGCTCTATCTTTTTCTACAAAATATTGTTGTATGTTCTAATCAAGTAAAAATACAAAATACGCTTACTTAAACAAGTGTAATTATTTTCAAGAACATTCCTTTATTAAAAAAATACTTTTAGCATGCTCACGCAGTGTGCACATGATTATTATAAAACTAAGTTAAACATTCAAATCATCTTCCCTGTGTTTGGCCAAGAAACTGATTTCAGAAAGTTATGTTTTCATCCATATATATATATATATATATATATATATATACAAGGTGGCCAGAAATAAAACACCCCTACTCTGACCTCCATGGATATCGAACTACTCAGTGTAAAGGCTCAAAATTTTGTACACATACTATTCAAAATATGGGGAAACGGATTTCACGAAAAAAAAAATTAGTTCCTGAAATCACCGATAGGTGGCGCTGCACAACTGGAACTATGATCAAAAGACACAAATAATAATAAAAATTAAAATGTTTATGCGGAATGGAATGCTTCCATGCTTCCTTTTTAATTTTTCTGCCCCTTATGGAAAATAAAAATAGTAAAGAAGCTAGAACTCCCGTTGTAACTGCAATTTCATACTGTAACCAGAAAAATTTGCATAAAGCATGGTTAGAAGCCATGTTCTGGGTATAAAAGAAGTTAAAAGGTGGGGAATGTCATTCTTATTAGTGATGGCTGTCACGCTGCCAGAACGCGCTTTGCTTGTGAAGTTGTTTTACGAGAATAAAGGAAATGCTCCAGCAGCACTTCGAGAGTTTCGCCGACTTAAGGATTTGCGTAAGGGACCATTGCTTCCACAAGCTCTCAGGAGAATGATCGCTCGATTCGAGGAAACTGGACATCTTGGAGTTCAGCCTGGTCGAGGACGCAAACCGGTTCGTTCAGATGTCGTTGAAGATGTTGCCACCGGTATTGTTGAACAGTCAATGGATAATGTTTTAGGCTGCAGTAGTGCACGTGCAGTGTCACGACACTTGGGTGTTCCCTATAGCACAGTGTGGAACGTACTCAGAAAAATGGTGCATTGTTTCCCGTACAAAATCCGCCCTAATCAACAATTGCTGGCCACAGACAGGGAGATGCGACTGACCTTTGCATTGACATTTCTTGCTAGAGTTGAAGTGGATGCATCGTGGCCGTGGCAGATTCTGTGGAGCGATGAGGCCCATTTCCACCTCAGTGGAACAGTGAACACCCATAACTGTCGCATATGGGACACGACAAACCCCCGTACCTTCCAAGAGATTCCACTCCACTCACCGAAAGTTACAGTCTGGTGTGGATTCACAGCCACATTCATCCTTGGACCGTTCTTTTTCGAAGAGGTTACTTCCAATGGCCTTGAGACATGTACCGTGACGGCCAACAGGTACAAAAGGATGCTCGAAACATTTGTTGTACCCCATTTGCAGCAGCGCCAATGCCTTGACACCATTACTTTTATGCAAGATGGAGCACCTCCACACATTGGACTCCCTGTGCAACAGTTTCTTCGCCAACATTTCACCACTGACAGAATAATCAGTCGCGCGTTTCCGACAACTTGGCCATCTCGTTCACCGGATCTTAATCCGTGTGATTTTTGGCTTTGGGGACACTTAAAAAACCTTGTTTATCGAGAACGTCTGATAACCTTGGCAGATTTGAAAGAGAGTATCAGTCTGCATGTGAGAAGCATCTCAGATGACCAGTTACGATCCGCAGTTGAACAAGCTGTCCACAGACTTCACATTTTACATCTTCAGGAAGGGAACCATATTGAGCAGCATTCCCTGCATCGATAACGTCCTTGTTTCATGTATGCTTGGTACTTTCAAATAAAATGTGTTTAAAACGTGTTTTTGTGTCTTTTCAGCATACGTCCAGTGGTACAGCGCCACCTATCGGTGATTTCTGGAACTAAATTTTTTTTTCGTGAAATCCGTTTCCCCATTTTTTGAATAGTATGTCCACAAATTTTCAAGCCTTTACACTGAGTAGTTCGATATCCAGGGAGGTCAGAGTAGGGGTGTTTTATTTCTGGCCACCCGGTATATATATATATATATATATATATATATTATAGTATTTTGCCAAATTTATGTTTAAAAGCATTGGAAACATTACAAATAAGTAAAAACTACTGAAGTCTGTTTGAATTTACTTGAAATCACGATTAAGAAAGCCAATTTTTAGATATTGCTCTACATTTTTCTTCAAAACATTGTTGTATGCTCTAACAAAATAAAAGACTTAATAAGTTTACTAAAACAAATTTCATAATTTTAAAGAATATTCCTTTATCTATAAAAGTATTTTTAGCATGCTCATTAAGTGTGCGCATGATTATCATTTCTTAGCATGCTATATCCCATGATATTATTAAATAAAGGAACATTCAATACACTGTTTAAAAAAAATGAAAATTTTATTGAAATGAAAACTTGAAAACTCTATTTGAATTCAAAGACGCAGTCTGTTCTCGTGATTTTTCAGTATTTTAATATATTTGAATATATATCTATAAAGTAGGTACATCTTTTTAAAATAAAATCATAAAGCTTTAAAATTTATATTAGGAGTACAACATATATTTCTAAACAATTTCTTTTACAGATTATACTGTAGTTAATTAATATGTTTGAAAAACTAACAAATGGGAAACTAATTAGGGAGATCACATAAATTTCTCCGTGTGCTGCCTCTTGTGTCATCAACATGTAATTTGTAAAAATCGCATGAATGGAAATTCTAATTCTTTTAATTTCAAGTTTAAGAATTTTCTGATGAAATAAAGATTTTTGTTAAATGAATCAATAAATGTATGAATTTAATGGATACAGAGACTTCAGGTAGTATTGTCTCCTTATTATCTTTTTGCTCAGAATGGAATAGGAAGAAATATTTATTAAGAATGTAAAGCAGTTGATAGTATTATTTTTTTTCGAAAATTAGTTGATAGTAGTTATTAAAAAGAAATCCACGCATAAAAATTGGTAACTATTTAATGAACAAGTAATATGCAGAAAATTTCTACTTAAGTCATCAAAGAAAATTTTTATTTCAGTTATTCTTAGTCCCAGATACACATTGTCACCTTTCAAAACATATTTATGCAGATTTCGGTAGCTCTAAGTTAAATGTCTGTCCTGAAAAACTCCAAATCACATTCATTCAACTGAGCCTTCGGGAGGTCGATGTTTAGCTTCAGAATAGTGGGCAAGAATTTTATTCCTACGTTTTAATTAAAATATTTCAAAAACTTGAAACTTGAGAAAGCCCGAAAGCAAAATATTACATTAAACTTCCAAATAAAAATCACTTCAGAATAACGTTTTAAATAGTTTTTCTTATGTGCTATACATTATTTCTAAATTACAAGATGAGATATTTATGGTATTGTAATTGTTCAAAATAGTTTACAAAATAGATTGTTGGATTATCAACTCCCGTATTTGACAAGCATCTACTTATTTTCTGTTAGAAATTCACTAAGCAAACACTTCTCAAATTTTTTATCTGATTTTTTAATTAAAAAAATTAAGCGGAATTATAGTTGTTAACTTTTTTCCTCATTCGATGACATCTGAGCATTTTAATACACAACAAAAAAATATCATACCACTTTAAAATACAATAAACAAGCTTATCAATTATATTAATTTATATCCATTAATTTTAAGCTTAACTAAACTAAATCCTATTATTGTGATAATAAAGAAACATTATTAATCCTAACTAAACCTTATTAAGAGAATGCTCCATTCTTTTGTCATATATGTTATTTGAAAACAAAGATTCTGGTTTTCTTATGCATCTAAAATTATCTAAGAAAAGGAACTATTGATTTGCTTGGAGCATTAGTCGAGTCTTAGCGTGGTTTGCAAATCACATCATAAACTTCAAAAAAGAATTTCCCAAACTAATATCGAAGCTCATTTCAACCTCAAGTCGCAAAAACATTCCACTTCACTTATGAATTATAGTTATGATAATGATAGAATTCTAAATTAGAGGGTAAAGTGACTCGATATATAAGAGAAGCATATTTTAAAGAAAGTCGTGCAAATATAATTAAATAAAATGCCACTTACTATCTGTTTTAACGAGGATCATTACCCAGGTCTCCATTTTTATAAAAAGTTGATGAACTCTGATAGTTATAATTATAATAAAATATAATTTGCAATTTCGTAGTTTTATAAGTTAGTTGATTTAGCGTAAAGCGGGAAAATTTGTCGTAATGTCATGAGAACTTGACAGCCGCTATAAGATCAAAGGCAATATTTTTTGCTGTTAAATAGTTTAAATTTTGGACGTTTAGTTTAGTTATTGCCAATTAAAAATTATTTCCGTTGTTTAAGAAGGTTAATTACGTATATCCATGTTTAAACTAATGCACTGTTTTGCTTTTAAGCTATTATGTATATCATGAGGTTCATTTTGAGTATAAATAGAATGACAGTCCGCCTACAGATGAAAGCAAAGAGAAAGGGAGCAAATATAAGCTAAAAATTATATAGTTAAATGTTTATTCTTTGAATAGCCTTTAAAGTATATAGTTATTAATTTTTCAAGAAAGGACAATTTAAAATTTTTACTACTTTTACAAAGATTTATCAAGCATTATTTGAGATTTTAAGCGCTGCTTTTATTTAGACTAATAGAATTATATATCAAAAGCTTTTTTCTTTCCTTTTCTAAACATTTTGAATTTGCATGTTTGATAATTTAGCTACCATTTGTATAAGAATATAAAGCATCATCCATATGATTTATTAAATGGGCTTCGTATAGAATACTTCAGTGATAAGATTTTTAAGAACATTGTGAGAAACTTAGAACATTATGAATTTAGAAAACATCATGAGCTCAAAAGAGCTCTATAAAGTCATTATTATGTGACAGATCAATAAAATTTAGCAATCTTAGGAACTTCATCATCATTTAGCCGGATCAAATTATTGGATAAATCAGTCTATCAAAATGCGTATTTGTAAATATGAAAATTCAAATTTGCGGATATTCAATACATGATCTTGATATTAAGCCTGTGGATAAAATTTGCACCAAATGTATAACTAAATAGCCGATTTAAATATTTGTCCGTCTATTTCTGTGTATACATATTAGATAGATAAAATTCAATAGAAAAAATTATGTGATGCCAACGTTGTAAATATAATGGACATAAAATGCTTAACTACATAGGCAATGCTGATTTAAATGTGTGTCGATCTAACTATATATGTGCATTAAACTCTACAACTCAATGTTGAGTCAAGCCAAATGCAAAAAAATTCAATATTTGGCCTTAGTGCAAAACTTATTGATGATATGTATGATTTCGTCCTTTGTTTGGGCAGTGTATACTTTGAGTTTATTCTATATACCACTAAAAAATATCAAATAATGCAAAATTAGCGGAAAATTCACCAGGATTCATTACTCTTCACTTAAATCGTTTATTTTTAGTGTTAATCTTTTTTTAATCCCTCTGTCTATTAAAGCTATATTATACAAGGAAATATAATTCTTTTAACAGAAAAAAGAAGTAGCAGAAAACAGAGAAGACACTTTGAATTTTTTAAACTACACTTTATTTCATCCCGGCAGGCATGATTTAGGGACAAGCGACATGGACAAGGTACGTCTGCTCATAGCTCGATAGAAGAGTCTATTGGTGTAAAAGTAAACAAAAATAATTTTTCCAGTGCTTATATACAATGAGATTCTGATAGGCATTTCTTACACATGTCGACCACAGACAAGGGAATCATAGGAAGTTTTTAAAAGCATGCCCTAGGCTTGTGATTTTATATCCTTTCATCTGGAATGTGTGAAAGGGCAACTTTCAGTCTTTTTACAAAGTTTCTGTTCAATTAATTAAATCGAAAAAATGGAACGGGATCAGGAAATAAGAGAATTTTTAGAAGGAAGTTAATATGAGCTGAATTGAGCTAAAAAATTAGGAAATTGATTTTGAAATTAGATTTTAAATTATCATTACATATATATTACCAAAAATTAAATGTTTGAATCATTCGAAAGCAGTTGAAAATTCAGTAGGAATGCATAGAGTTTGTTAGAGTTGTACCAATGTTTCCTTCGTTTCTTACATATTGCATGTATGTATGATAAATAGGCAAATATACCAAAGTATGTATCAACTTTTGCATCTGAAAGGTTAAAGAAACCAAAACCAGAATATGTCATCTATTCTCATCATTATTCGACAGCTAAACGGAAAAAACTATATTATTGAAGCTAGTAAAGAGCCATAAGGAAAATGCTCT
>JAPMOQ010023670.1:102004-117960 GCA_026543055.1 Argiope trifasciata
TATCAGTGACAAATCTTAAATTTCCGTTAATTTCCTAAGGGCTTCGGACTACTTTGATACGCTACGTTAATAGAACTTTCAACAAGATGAGAATTCTACAGAAGAAAAAAAAAGGATTGTAGAAAACATGGCACCAGCAGCAACAACAAAAGTAAAGCTTAGCGGAATTGTTTTCGCATCTAAGACTATCGCTATCGTTGAATCTTTTCTAGATGAACTGACACTACTGCAGACTGAGAAACAACGAAAGAAAAGAAAATACAACTTTCTATGTCCATTTATATGAGAAATCGAACTTTCTCCAACCGAAGGGGAAGGTCGGAAAAGAAAAAGTTTCGGTAACTATTGGGTTTTCGTAGGAAACTGTATTTTTAACTTTTTTTAGCCGTTTCAGAGGAGTAGGGTGGGTAGGGTTAAAAGAAATGAAGCAGCAAGTATACAGGTTAAATCTTCTTTTTAAAAAAATAGATGGCTATTTGGGGGAAAGAAGAATAATTTTGAATTCTTAATAGCAGTAAAATGCCAAGATATCAGTTATTTTAATTAGATTATCTTGAATTTCTAATAAGATGATGCTTTTGGTTTTTTTAAAAAAAATTAACAATTCTGTAGGTCTGTTATTGGTAGTATATTAATCATCAGAGTAGATGAGAATAATTCTTATGTAATGTTCGAAAATATCAGAATTTTGGTCACTTCATGCGATAATCTTGAATTTCTAGTAAAGGGATGGACTTGATTAACTTTTCCATGTATACAAAATAATTCTCAAAGTTTGTGGTCATCCCTCTACTGGTGCAATTTAATCAATATTTATTTAATATGAAAGCTTAGATAATTCTTCAATGATTACCTCCCCTTATCCTTCTCTTCTCAATTTTGTGTAAAATCTCAATGAATAAACAAATACTGAATTCTGCATTTTTGCATAGGAAGACACCATGCCATATTTCCCAGTCCCAATCACTATTCTGAGAATTTCTTTTTTTTTTATCCTTACTATTAGTTTACACTCTCCCTGCATTATATAGTAGCCGCCTTTGGCGACCAGCTGGTTCGCCATGAGTAATGCGTTCTAAAATTTTCATTTAAGTCACATATTCATTAGCCTTGAAGCAATTCCTGGCATTGATTGGCCTGAAATTAAAAATGTTTTTTTTTCCGTGATGCTGCCAAAATATTAAATATGTTTTTTTTAAAGAAAGCGAAAAAGAAAAAAAAAATATTGAATTAATGATACAGATATTGTAAACGATTATAGAAATATGCCATTAAGTCGAGATTTCAATGCATATCCTGTCTAAATTCAATCAGGGTTATCATAAATAAAGAAGATTTGTTGATTAAAATGATTTAGATATTGCAAACGATAGTAGAAACCTTTGCTTTGCATTTATTTTTTTCGAAAATATCACAATTTTTGTTTCTTTTATTTTATCCAGTCACGTGCTAAAAGTATCATTTCTTTAGATTTATTTTGCGATGATAGTTTTTTTTAAATTTGAACCGGCATTCTTTTATTTTATCCAGTCACATGCTAAAAACATGGTTAAAATATTTCTTTAAAAATTCGTTAAAAATAGAATCTTACGTTATAAATTTAAAAATCTGATACCGTTAGAAAGCTAATTTTTTTAAAATCTTTAAATGGATGTAAAAATCATGTTTGTGCAATAATAGTTTCGGAAGTTACAGCGGAAAGACGTCGAAATTTCTCTTAAATTTTAATTAATTCGAATTCTAATTAAAAATTCGAAAAAAGGGCTCAGAGGTGCACATTCCCAACCTCCAAGGTATACATGTACCAAATTTGGTAGCTGTAGGTCCAACGGTCTGACCTGTAGAGCACCAACACACACACACACATTGAGCTTTATTATAAGTATAGATAATTCAAATTTTCAATCTTCAATAAAATACTTTTCATTCACTTGCTCAAGTTCAAAAATATATTTTTTTAAAAGTTTGTAATGCTTGACTCTTGATGTTTATACAGTTTTTTTAATTATTAGTTCATTAATTAAATGTAATTTATTTTCAATACTTCAAATAGAGATTTAGCAGTTTGTTAGGAAAATTGAATTCAACAGGCAGTAGCTCAACCGGCAACATGCCAGAATATCTATATTTTTCACGTCAAGATGAAGAATGATAGTGTAATCCAGCGAAAATCATTTTTTTTTATCCTTAATAATTTTTTGATAATTATTTAACAAACAGTAGATTTTTTTATTTGTTGGCCTAAGTTGGAATTTAATTAATTTTTTTTATGTATTGCTTGTTTTCTATATGAAAGTTTTTAATCTTTGGGTAGTGTTATCAAACGTGCCAGCGGATGTTAAGAAATAATCAATCTGCTTATGTCTAGTTCCCTCTACCCCCTTCCAAAAGAAATATCAAAAATTATTTTTCCAAATACGTTTTCTATTGAAAATTTAAAATCTACAGATCAAGAATTCCAATAACTGCCCGGATTTGTCAGTTTCATTTATCCGTTTAGGAAGAGAGTGGGGGGTGGGTGGGTAGAAGAAATGAAGTAGCAAGTATACAGGTTAGATTTTGATTTTATTATTATTATTATTATTATTATTATTTAAATAGGTAAATATTTGAAGAAAGAGAAATGATTTAAATTCTTAAAAGCAGGAAAATGTCATATTATCAGTTACTAAATTAGATTATCTTGAATTTATAATGGGTCAGCGGTGGCCTAGTAGAAAGGTTTCGGCTTGTGAGACGTAAGGTTTCAGGTTCGGGACTCGATTCCACCGAAGAACCGCTGTGTAAGAGGGTTTGTTGCACGTTAAATCCGTTAGGCCAAATGTCTTCCCGTTGGTATGGCGTGGTAAGGAGAGGGGGGGTTGCCAGCTCAGGTGTCATCCTCGTCATCTGACCGTGTTTCAAAATTACGAGATCCGTCCGAAAATAGCCTAACAATGGGACGTTAATATAACTAAACTATAATCTAAACTTGAATTTTAAATAAGATGACGGCTTTGCTTTTTAAAATAAAGTGTTATTTCTGTAGTTTTATTCTTAGTATTGTCTATCATATGAGAAGACAAGGATAATACCTACAGTTACGTAGGATGATATCAGGTCACCTAATGGGATAATCTTGAACCTCTAATAAAAGGATGAACTTGATTAGCAGAAGAAACTAAGGTCACCACATATTTAAAATAATTTTCTAAACAAAAGACTGTGTCCCGAGCAATATCCTATTGATCTTATTCATTCAATTTTTATTTCACATAAAAATTCTTGACATTTATATATGTTATCAATTAACGTACTCTTCCGCTTTCACTTATGTGAGAAATCCCCCCCCCCAAAAGAAAAGTATATTTTGCTGAGCATTTTCTAGATTAATTATATTAAGTCCCATTTTAAAGCAAAGTCAGGGCTATTTTGGTACAGATCTAACAATTTTGAACCTTGGTAAGATGACAAGGATGACACCTGACCTAGCAGCCCTTCCAAACTTCCCCACCTCACCATACCATTCCGAGGATGTTTTACTCCGACGGATTTAACGTGTACCAGACCTTACTAGCAGGCCAGCTCAGCTCTTAAGAAACTAGATATAGGTTTAACCTTTTTCTCAGAGTAATAAATTTTCAATACTGAAACAAAGAATATTTTTTTATTTGCCTATGACCTAGTTCAATTGCTAAATAACAAATTAATTAGCATATTAATTGCCACAGGTTGATAGAGTGAGGAATTTATATTCATCTTGTAAATGATTTTATTACCACCGTACAACCGGGTGCGGTAATTACCGAAAGTGCCCCGTGCACTTTCCGGAAGGATTCTTTTATAGATTCCATAATAGATTCTTTTGTCTAACCACTGCTCTATTTGGCAAGCATTTATTTCATGTGAAAGATCATAATCCTTAAAAAATATTATTTGTCGTTTATCCCTCAGCCTCCTTCTCTCCAATCGACTAAATATCCTTTTTTTTTTTCCTAATATGTTTTATTTTGAAAAATCTACTATTTAGACCCACAGCTTCTATCACTACACAGAAATCATCGATCTAATTTATGTGAAATTTTTATGAGACTTAAGATACATCATTAATACATATTTGGTTATCCTCACTTTTTCCAAGAGATGTCACTAAATAAAATATTCACATAGCTTCCTACTTCAGTAATTGATCAATTTTGACATTTTGTGTGCATTGTGAAGTAATCAGGTTTTTTTTTTTTTTTACTTATTGCGAAAGTATAATTTAAAATAATTAAAATTCATTTCATTTAAAGTGATATAGGGTAGCTTATCTAAGTTGTTTGGCTTATTAACTTAATCCTCTGATTACGTAATTATTTAAAATTACTATTTAAATGTGATGTTTGCAAATAAGTTCAAAAACTTTTCAAATAAAGCGAACCGATACATATATTGCACGATAGCAATATGATATGATAAAAATATGTTATCGTAAAAAATAAACACTCTAAACTACAAGAAATGCTGGATGTAACAGAAAATGGACTGATTGCCAGCCCTCGGAAATATCAGAATACATAGCTGGAGGACTAAGGCTATTAACATGAAAAAAAAAATGTATTTAAAGCTAATAGTATGTTAGTTTAAAAAACCGGAAGGGATATATGGTTAATTAAAACTATACCTCAAGAAGATAGGAATCATTTTACATGTAATAACGGAGGAATGAAAGGATGCTAAAGTGGATCATTTTTTGAATATATATCCAAAAGTTTTGACTGTCTTTGTAGCGCATCTTAACATTGTGATAAATTATTACCTCAAAATGAAGTTAAAATTTATTAAAATAATCTATAGAATATACATGCTAATGTTTTAAAATATGATAAAAGATTTTTTTAATGCGACGTTAATACGACTAAATTAAACTAAGCTAAATATATGTCAAAGTATTTGATATTCTGGTCATGTTTCATATGCTCAATGAAAATGGGTGACATTACTTTATACATTCAGGTAACTTTCTAGTTGTAAATCAGGATTTTTTTTCTTTCCTGAGTTTTTAAATTCTTTTCCTAATTATTACTACTTGATTTATACCGGCGTGGAAAATAAATCGAATTGGCATGAGACTGCAGATAAATTTTATTTTCTATGTCCGTGTCAAAAAATTAATAGTTACAATTTTTCTAAAGTTTTTTTTTGGACTAAATCCGTTTACTTAAAATATTTTAATATACAGGTTAATTACTAACGGTACTGAGAGACCTTTGTTGCGTAAACTAAGGCCACAAAGCCATCAAATTTTATACTGGGATTATTAACGACATGGGAAAAATGAATCCACGAAAAAAAACATTATTTCAAAATGTTGCCGATAGGGGGAATATGGGGGCTTTTGATTTAAATTTTTAGTTTAACTACATTTTTTTCTACAGCGGTAAAATTTGAAAAAAGCTACAGTTTAGATTAGTTATATTAACGTTCTCTTTTTGTAGCAACACTAGGCCTATTTTGGGACGAGTCTCGTAATTTTGAGCCGCTGTCAGATTACGAGGACGACACCTATGCCACCACCCCCCCTCGAAACTTCTACATCACACCAGAGGAGGACGTTTGGCTCCGAGGGATTTAACGCGCACCAGATCCGCTTACACGGCGGTTCTTCAAGGGAATCAGGACTCAAATCTGCAGCCTCCGGTTCCGAAGCCAAAATCTTACCACTAGGCCACTTCGGTGTCGCTACAGTAAACAGATAAATGAATAACAAAGAATTAATTTTTCTACAAATGTGCTTTATTTGAAAATGTAATTTCTTTTAACCGTTACAAATATTAAAAAAAAGTGATGTTGATTTTATTCGACTTCTTTTTTGTTCTTTTGCTTTTATTCAGTAGAATCGCTTTCTCGGAAAAGACATCTGCTTTTTTCAATATGACCTCCATTTTCTAGAACTAAGCATTGTATTATGAAAACCGTTTACTCTACATTTGAATGCAATATTTCAAGATACATGCTTTATAACTTTCCGTGTTATGTTTTATTTTTAAACTTATAAATTCGACATTCCACTAAGATAAACCTTCGATTCTAAATAACACCACAGAAAAAAAAGTCACATGGGGTTATATTCGGGTAGTGAGCTGGCCATACCACACGAAAACAGCGACTAATTACTTTGATGTAAAGTGAATGGCACAGCCGTTACATTACTGAGGCAACAATATATGATGGTACTCCATCCTGCATCAACTAAACAATGCCATTGCTGAAGTTGTGAGATGACTAGATTGCTGAGTATATAAGGATATATTTCAGCGGTTTTGGTCATGCTTAGGTAAGAGTTTCAAAAAAGTATGGTCTGATGATTAAATATGCTGTAAAACTACGTCAAACGATTACTCTTTGAAAATGGAGTGGGGTTTTGCGAAATGTATGGTGTTGCTCTGATGGTTAAATTCTAGAAATATGAGTGTTAACAGCCCCATTCAAATAAAAATGGGCTCCAAATTATTGCCCAAGGCCAAGCCTTGATGACTTCTACCTGGCAAGAAATGCCAAAGCAAAGGTTAATCGAAGATCAAAATCTGTAGAGTTTAATTCTTGCAAAAGGCTAATTTTATATAGAAGAAATTGAATAATTTTTCGTAAAACTTTCCATAATATTGAAGTACTAACCTTCAATTGTCGAGCAACTCCACGTGTGCTGCTATTACCAGCCGTATTCCTCTGATATCTTTCAACGATTGCAGTAAAAATATCTATCATCGCATCCTCCCATACCGGCTTCCGTCCTCTACTAGGCAGTGTTGAGAGAGAACCTGTTTTTTTTTTAATTATTATTTTTAATCATTGCTTTCATTGACAGAGATCATTTACGTAAATTGTTTCGATTTCTGAATTAGAGAACAGTGGCCGACATCGGATTTTACATTTTGCAATTTCCCCCTCTGTTTTCTGCAAAATTTTAGCTGTCTTAAAATTTAAAGTACCACATTTTCTTCTAGCGGGAACTAATTTTTCTTTTGCGGATTCTTTTTTCTCATGTTGTCAATAGTTGCACACAAAATTTGGCGGCTTTGTGGCTGAAAATTCGAGCTACAGAGGTCTTTGAATTCTGTTAATTTAAAAAACACACACCCTGTACTTCTATCTGTAATTAAAAAAAACATTTCCATATTTCATCAAACACTGACAACAATTTCAACATTAATGTAGAGTTCACTGTTAGCCATATGCATATTCAATAGACTTCAATTCCTGGGCAGTAAATAATCCGGATGATTTCAAATCCCAATTATTCTAGGAAATTAGCACTTTAATGTGTGTGGTATGATATACGAACACCGTGCCTTAATATATTTGGATAATTAGCATGCTAATGGATATGACTGAATTTATCTGAACATCTATCAAAGAATCTGTCACTCTAATTTTAAAATTTATAGAGCCTTATTTAGAGCGAATAACCGATCTAAAAGGATACTTTGTACGCAATTAAGTGATAAACATTGTCCTGTGATTATTTAATATATTGATATGCTATCTGATAGGTTTAATGAATTCTTTTGCCTTGTGAAATTCAGAAATTTCATCTCAATTATTTAATAAAATTTATCTGTCATCGGTATGTAGTATAATATGATAATATTAGAACATATGAATATTATAGCATTGGATGTAAATGCCAACTAACTGGCTCCTTAATGTTTTAAAGGTTATTTTGAATTAATTTATATAGAACAATTTTTTTCTAAATTTATACCCGGATATGATGATTTATATATTTATTTGAATCATATATGCGGGAAATAGTTATGTATTCAAATTATATACACAATTATAAATGATATATTTGGATAGGAGTTTTATACACGATATTATATATACAGAATATAGCTATTTATAGAAATTATGTATGCAAATTAAAGCCGTTTATACAAATCATGTATACAAATTATCTATACGAATAAGAACTATTTAAACAAATTATAGAAACTAATTAGAATTGGAGCAAACAGCAATTGATATGCAAATATACAAACGTATATACATATATGCATACACTTGGATATCAATACAAACATATACTTATATATATTCGGTAAAAACAAGAACACACATACACATATGCATTGATATACTCATTCAATTACACACACACGTGTGTGTGTGTGAGTAATTTATCCATCAATAAGTGTAATATGAATAAATCTATCAAGACGAAATCCACGAAGAAATCTATTACATAATTCTAAGTTTTTCTCTAATGAAACATTTGTTTAGTATTATGTCAAGTTTTAAGCTGATCAAAAATGTTGTATTTATTCAAGCTTAAATGAAACTAGTTTTTATGCCGACTTTTGATATCAACTCTTCTATAAAAACTGGGCATCATTACAAGTTCTACAACCAGATCATTGATGCGAATTTAATCAGACTCTAATGTTGAATTGAGCTCACATGCTGGAGTTTGTTATTAATCTTTTAAATCATTTCACGAATTCATGTTAGGCACCGAATGAGTGAATATGTTCAATAGGGTTCATCTCTTCAAAAAGCTTTTTAACAAATAACGAACTGCTTCAAAAGAATTTCCTGAGAGGAGATTAAAAACTTTTAGAGATTCGTCACATAGAATATTCTTAAAAGGCACTCAGGATATTGCTTTGGGATTACTAGGCAGAAATCAAAAGAAAAATAGGTATGTTTGCATAGCAAACTTTTACCGAGTTTTCGCTTTTTATCAATTACACTTCTACTTGCTACAGAATTTGTAAGATTTGTATTAGGAAGACGTCGGAAGGTTTTTGAAATTGAACAGATTAAAACAAGTTATGAATTTCTCTGAAACAAACTTTCAATTAAAAATGCATCTCAAAACGTATTTTGAGTGTCTCTTATAAAGTGATACATATGCATTAGATTGAAAGTACCTTGCTCGGAAGTATTAGCTTTCGAAATTCTAAGACGAGTTATAGCATTCCAGTTTTTCTTAAGATATTTTATAGAGCCCTAAATATGTATAATTTAATTTGCATCTTATTAATAATTGAAGTACTAAATGTCTATCAGATAACCACTTCATGTCTTTTAATATGAAATGATAATAATTTATTCAGGAAAATAAAACTATTATTCATGAGGGCTGTGTTATTTATATTTTATAATTAACTAGATTTTTCAAAAATTTACATTTTGTATAAATATTACAGGTAAAGCATGTTTATAATCAATTTTTGTACTGAGATTGATTATAAATTGATAGCTAGTTACATACTGGAAATATATATTATTAAGAAAAAAAAAAAATGTAACGATTTCCAATCGGACGGTGACGGTCACTAGCCATTCAAAACGGTGCATCACTTTGACGTTTTATTTTTTTTATTTTATTTGTTAAAAATACCTACAAAATTGTAAGAAGATGTGTAAAATAATCCGGGAATATATAAATTAATACTCATACACACACATATTATATATAATTTTCAATGAAGTCATGGTCTTAAGAGAATAAATATACATCAAATTATTTTCCCAGTGAAAAGGGTTAATATACACATCTAATAAAGATAAAGTGAAGATAAAAGATAAGCCATTTCTTTCAAGAATCGATAAATATATTTTTAAATATCTAAATTTTCTGAGATATCGATTAAATTTCGGTGCAATTAAACAAGGACTTTTTACATATTAAATGTTTAAACTTATCTGTATTTAAATTCGAACTTGAATATATATTTAGGAAAGGAAGGAAAGAAAATTCAACTTCTACATGGTTTCGAAACATTTTACTCGTCTCTCTTGGAAAAGCATTTTATGCATCAAACATTTTGAAACAATTTCATCTTCGTGATTCATAAATGACTAAATAGCATAAATATAACAAAAATAAATATGATACATATTGCAATCCTTATTTAGAATAACTTTATAGGATGCATTTAAATAAAGACTTTTCTTTTTAATTCATATTTCTTTCAGACAACTTTACTGATTTATTCTCTGTGAGAAATACTGTTGGCTGCTGTGGTTTTGTAATAAAGTCTTGACTTTGGAGCTGGATGGCTTCAGATTCAAGACCATCGACGATTCAGTTTCAAGACCATTCAAGACCGAAGTAGGTCTGGTGCACGTTAAATCTATCGGGGCCAAACATCCTACCACTAGTGTGGTGTGGAAGTTTGGAAGGGTGCCAGTTCAGCTGTCGTTCTTGTCATCTGACCACAGCTCAAAAGTACTAGGTCCGTCCCAAAATAACCATAGTGTTTATTTAGAAAACAAGATGTTAATATCACTAAACTAAAATCTAAACTACTAGAAACGTAAACAACAAATACAAATATTATAATTCATTCTAAAACCAGAAATTTATCTATCAATAAATAACGGATCAACTTAAGCTTAAATAATCTAAAACATAGCTTCATTAAAGCTGCATCTGTTTGTTGCAGTGTTTATCAAATCGCCTTCAAAACTACGAAAAGGCTGAATTTATTCAAACCCAACAGTATCTACTTTATTTACCTAGCAGCTGAAATTTTACCAAACTTTTGATATCTGCGCTTTCACAAAACTTCGCGTCATTCTAAATTCTGTAACCAGGGCCGATGATGTAAATTTAATCAGACTCCAGTGTTGAATCTGAAGTTTGTTATTAGTCTTTTAGTTCATTTCCACGAATTCAAGTTAGACACAGCCTCAATGGACATGTTCTATTCGGCTTCGTGCTTTCAAAAGGCTTCTTGACAAATAACAGACTCTTTCAAAAGGATTTTCTAAGAGAAAGATTTAAAAACGCTTGGCGATCCGTCGCATAAAATATTCTAGAAATACGTTATACGGATTTGTTTTGTGATTAGCAAATAGAAATTGAAGAAAAATAAACATGTTTACAAAGTAAATGACTTTTTGATTTCCTTTCTTCGAACAATAAGTAGTAGAAACTGAGAACATGAGATTTGAAATAGTAGATCCATCGAGGAAATTATTTTGAAAGTTTAAATTAATTATATTGGGGAGGGTTTTACTTTCCTGAGGAGAGATTTTAGTTTAAAATGTATCTCAAAACGAATATAGAGTATCTCTTATGAATTGGCATATAAAATTATGGAATAGTATAGAAATTCAAGTTTTATAAAATATGTTTTTTTAAAAAAATTTCGCCTTTAAATTAATTTTCGAACTCGTTTTAAATTTTTTCCTATTTTGAAAAAATAATCTGTAATATTTCAGAGTATAATTTGTGGAATTTTAAATCATTATGACAAATATGCATTTTTGACAAAAGTAAAACGCTTGAATTGTTTTTATATTTCTACATGCTAAGACATTTTCAAACACACAAACAAAAAATGCACTCTTTAAAAGCATAGCTTAATATAAAGAACTATACTCAATTAGATTTAATAAGTATTCATGACTTTTTATTAAATGTAAAATAAATTAATAGACATGCAATTGATGCCCACGAAAATTACTGAAAATATTTTAATATTAATGATACATTTATCTCAGCGAATTGAAAGGCAGAACATAATGTTTTTAAAAACCCAAGCATTGCACAAAAAGCAATTAAATATTGCAATATCTTGAACGAGATAAACGCAATAAAAGAATAGTTTGCGATTTTCTTATTTGTAGTAATATCGACTTTAATCTTATTAGAGCGCTATCACTAACATTCCACATAAAAATTTATTTCTTATGACAAGGCAAATATTGCCTATTCTGAATCATTTTTGTATTTTCAATAATGAGTGACTTATGAGAAAAGAGCCAGTATAAGTCGAACTCTAGAATCAAAGGAAAAATACCATTTTTAACAAGTTTAATTTCACTCTGCAGGTGCGCCAAAACTTTGCGACTTGGCTTCTTTCAGCTGCGCCTTTTACAAAATATAAATTTTTATCATGAATTATGAAACCTACTAAAGATGAACTTATTCATATCTGTTCACTGGCACTCAAAGTTTCTTCAGATTTTAATATTGTTTCAAATGCTGAAAAGACGTCAAATGGTTGCCAAGTTTGTCGCCAAACTCTATGTCACCCGGGCTACTTCCAATACAGATGATTGTAATTCATTCTTTCTTATAATTATGAAAGTATTTCTAATAACCCTCTATAATATCAAAAATTATGCTCAACCAGAAATGAATGCACATGAAATTGTTCAGGTATTGTACTGCAATACATTGTAAAATACTGAAATTCGCTGTAGTAAAATTCCAAACCACATAATAGCTGTAGTAGATTTCCAAATTCGAAACTTTTTGAAATATACCACTTACGTTTAAACAGAGAGTTTAAATTATTCTAACTGAAGTTTCATGGAAAGAGAATCCATTAAAGGGCGAGGTCATTTAAAGAAAACTTCGTAAAGTGTTTTTTACAAATGAGATCTCAAAAACTACTGATTCGGATGAGATAATGACTCAAAATACAACAAGAATAATAAATAGTTTGAAATAAAAAACTTTTGTTAAAAGAAGAAAAAAACTTCGAATGATTCATTTAAGTAAAAAAAAAAATAATAATAATTAGTGTCTGCAGTAACTTTAATTCTATAACATAAACATGATTTATAATTACAAGGAACTAAGAATGCGTGTCCGGTATTTCTCTATTTTCATTTGACGCTTGTTTGTTTTATCTGAACATGACAGGTTGTCAATCAAATTGCTTGTCATGATGATGAATTCGCTTATCAGAAGAAACATGATATTTTAAGCACCGAAATAATTTGCTAAAAAAAGAGTTATACATTTCTTTTGCTTTTTTATGTGTTTGATAATTGCTTCTCTCACTTAAAATAGCCAGATATTCCTACATTCGAGCTGAGAAAGTTTTGAACTCGAATGAATACAAGTTAAGTGATCTAAGAGCATTTAAGACAAATGAAAAGAAATTGTAATTTTTTTTTTTTTCAGAAAACGATGATTGATTGGAATTTTTTTACCTAGTGAGCTATGACGCCAAATGTTCTGCTCCAAATGTAAGAACCAAAAAATGAATTATTAAAAAAATTCTGCAAAATTGACATTAATATATTAGAGAATACAATACCTGATACGGTTAAAATTTATGTTGAAATTTTCTTCAGTATATATATATTTAATTTTACTATTGACAAAAGAAAAATAGGCAAGGTATTAGATAATTGATGAAGCAATGAAAATGATTTAAATTTCCCGACATTAATGTAATATATTGTTGGCAATTAGACAAAAAATATAATGGGGGGAAAATAGCGAAATTTTTCAAAAGTTCACATAATGAATTGATATCCTTAGAAAGAATTAAAAAAATTTAAACTATGTAAAATTTGTTTTTTTGATTGCAATTAAACTATCTGAAATTATTATGGGAAACTACGAAATTCCGCTTAGATTTTAAATAGTCAAAATAATCTATATATAAAGTCTAAGGTGTACATTATTATTCTCCATATATGTGCTAAATTTGGTAGTTGTCAATAAACAGTCTCTCCTGTTGAGCACCAACATACATTCGTACACATTCGCATCATTTATATAAATGTTTATATGTGATCATTTATATGTGATTTAAATATGGTTCTAAAATTGTAGCTGCGTCAACTTTCGATTTTATTTCTTCGAATAAAGAAAACGACTTTTCAAAAGTAACCACGGTTTTCCTCACCAAACGATGAAGCATAAAAGGCTCATGTTACAGAAGAAATCCGAGCATTCGTTGATTTCATGACTTTGCTAAAAGTCCAGATATTTTACAGAGATAAATTTATCATGGAGTATGCTGGCAATTGATATATGTATGTGTCCGTGTGTCAAATCTTGCATTTTTTTAAACGAATCAATTCTATTGATCTTATTAATATTGAATTTAAGTCTGCTATTATTTTATATCTTTTTCAACTAACAGGTATACGAAAAAAAATTTAGAGAAAAGATATAAAGGAGGATAAAAGAAAGAAAAAAGGAATAAAAAGCTTTGGGTCGATTCAGTTTTTCATATCATTTCCTTCAATAATTTAACAATACATTGAGGCATGTAGCTACTCAGTTTGGTTTGATGGAGTTTTATTATTTTATCCAGCCATTTCAGCAAATCTTTGAGATGGTATAAACTATTTCAAAATGAAAGACAATTCTTTTGAAATACATCAATGGGGATGTTCGCTTCTTTTTTGTTTGCTATAAGTTTTGATTCTGAATTCGGTCTTCAATAAGAAGCACATTTTTGTTTTTTTCTTATATTATTAATATTTTAATCAATTCTACCTTTTGTCACACTGAATCTAAGAATTTTTACAGAGTTGTTGAATATTTTTTTATAGAAAAGGATAAAAATACAGCTTTTCTCAGTTTTTATTAAATTACAAATTTCATTTTTATATGGAAAACATTTGTATGAGTTTTGCCCAATTGAAAAATGAACACTTGCTTTTGCATTAGAATGTCTACAGTTGCATCAGTGCCGCCTAACAGTTAAATAAAGGGTGGCAGTAGACGTGTACTGCATAAGCCGTTCAACTGTGAAAGCTGTTCGTGATTGAAGAAATTGATCGAAAATAAAGTCGTGCTATACATTGATGCATCCAGAAGGGAAAAACGCTTAATAGAACGGTTTCTGATTCTCTGATTGATGTGGATCATTCATTTCCTGCCCTAAGGGAGCATTACCGTTCAACTCAATACTGCAGTACTCTGACAAAATTTCGGAAAGCAATCAGCCAGGCCTTCACACACGCAACAAAGATGCTTCTCCATGGCTAGCCCACACGTCTCTCTGGAACCCAGATGATTTTAAAAATTTTGTTGAGAAGTGCTGGAACACCCAACGTAAAGTCCGGATTTGTCATCCTGCAATTTCCACATCTTTGGGTCAATTAAGAAAACATTACAGAGGGCACGTTTCTATTCGGACTACGAAGTGAAGAAAGATGTGCAATACTACCTCAAGAATCAACCATCATTTTTCTGAAACAAAAACAGTTTATTTAAACGACGGGACCTGTACTATAAAGCCCATGGTATTTTCTTTTGATTTCCAATAAAGATACTATCTTCATTCAACCTGTACACTTTTCATTTGGATAAACTATTATAATATCGAATAAATAATCCAAGTCTTAGTAAATATTTACGAATAAAATAAAACAGTTTTAAAGCAGGTGGTTTTTAGAGATTCATTTAAAAACATTTAAAATATAATAGAACCGAAATGAATAAGAAAGTTTCTTAAGCTATAGTACAACGTATAATCCAAGAAGCTCAGTTAGTTTAGCTAAACTTCTTTCAAGAAAATAAATTTCGAAAAAAAAAAAGCGTTTTCCTCCTGGTTTAAACTGATTGCTTTTGATTAAAGCGATTATAACGAAATATTTTCCTGTGCATTTAATAAAATTTGTCAGTTTCTGGAAACTGTGTTTCTTTTATTATTAATTCATCATTCTCGAAAAGAGCTTTTAATTCAATAAAGTTTAATTTTTTCCTTAATTTTTAAGATAAGTTTTTTAAAATAGGAATTTACGTATATGCATATATAGCATCAACTTTGTTATAAGTAAAATACAGGTATTAAAATCTCTTGTAAAAGCATAAAAATAAGCAGAACCATCAACAAATGTTGAATTTTCAGGTTTTACTGTTTTATTATTTGTTAGAAGCATCTATCTCAAGTTTTCCATTTCTTCATCATAAAAGTAACTAAACTTTCTTATTTTTGTTAAAGAGAATATTTCCATTCAGATTACATTTTTCTTGAAAACAGAAAAAAAAAATCATTTAGAAAAATTTTGTCTATGAAAAAGAATCGTAGGAAAGGGAAACTTGATTTATAGGAAACTTGTAACAATGGGATTTTATACATAAAATTTTCCCAGCTGGAATTTGAATGTTTGGAAAAAATGCTATTGCAAATTTCCAAAATATTAAATCAAACGGATGATTTTTAACAACTCAAATGCATTGACAAATACTATTGAATAATTCAAAATGCATTGACAAA